>JAQIWA010000945.1:0-23077 GCA_034693305.1 Eueremaeus valkanovi
GCTTCAATATTGTACCCCCTGTAGTTTTTCTGTGGCGCGCGATTCAAAGTTTGCGGGACTTATGAAACACTCTGTATATAACGTGTGAAGTGTTTTAAAAGTTATTTTCTTTTTATAAAAAGTGAAGATTTGAACCAAAAATAATTAAATATAAAAAAGTTCAGAGATTTTCAAATCGATTGAATGATCACAGGTTTAAAAGCGTTTGTGTTTTGCGTCCATTGCTGTCGAAGAGAGGAATGACAGCAATGATTATTCAGAATAAATCTGCCCTTTGTTTCAGACTCTTCTGCTTCCAAGTGGACAATCCATAGAACTCTTCTCTAGTCGTTCCCAACGCTTCCTAACAATCAAAACGATTTTTGATTCAAATTCTTATTATAACTGAAAATAATTGAAAGAAAATACTTTGAAATCATTGGCTCTTAAATACGATTCCAGACAGAGAGGGTTCAGGCCTTCGGGAAGTGGTCTTTTGCGCAATTCCTCTAAACTGTATTGATTAGATCCAGTGGTTCTCAGCTGAGAGAGTACTTCCTGAATGAGAACCATTTCCCCCGCTTTTCGTCCGTCCTATGCATTCAATCATTCGTTCGTTTGGTTTAAAGTTTTGTTTTGTGTTCAGAAATCCAATCAAAGCCTACCTGAGTGTGAAGTAAAGCCACGTCTTCTCTGAATTTCCATTCGGCAAATAAGCCGCAGAAGGAGTCGGGTTCGAGTCCAGCGCAGATCACATAAGCATTTGGCGGTTCGTCAGAGTTTTTGGCTGTAATTGCGATCATATTTAGACTTAAAGCAAATGCAATCAAAGCTAATCATATAATATAATACCATAACAGTAGGCAAGGGTAGTGTCGAGCGCGCACTTGCGTTCGGCATTCCATCTAATATTGAGAGAACCGGTAGTTGTGTTGGCTTCCGGTTCCTCATTCGGATCTTTAGTGAAGGCATACTTCGATTCCCATAAAAATATTTGGTTTTGATTGTCGAACAAGAAAAAGGTCGGCTGTTGTGCGCCGTACAGGTCCTCCTGAGTGAACGGATAGGGAACCACATTCTGACGACTCCTATACGAACACAATATCTCTTTGGATTTGAACTCTCCGGAAGAGGAGCTAAAGTTGAAAAGTCTTGGAGTATATGAATAAGAGAGCGGACTATCGATCAGCGAATAGTAGAGCTGTTGTCGTCGTCTCCGTTCGTGTGCTTCGAATAAATCCCAAAATTCTTTTTCTTCCTTTCCTTCCGCGAACTCAATGGTCGAGTACTTGACTTCAGATTTGACGCCGACTTCACTGCACTTATTATTAATGAGGTTTTCGACCGCTCTTTGCATTACTTCTCGCGTTTCTGCCAAACATTTGGATCCATTCCAGACATATATTATATGACTCGAAGAGTTGACGAAAACAAATGCCGTTCGACTCCTCAGACTCTGTACTTTGCACTCGACCTCTACCAGACAGGCCTCGTTCGGTGCAACGCCTCTGACGTAAAACATTTTCCAACAATTTCTCTCAGATTTCTGTCCTTTCTTTCCGCGCAATAAGATTAGCCCCCCTTTGAATATATTGAGAAAACATGGCTCCTCTTTGCCCTCTGAGACCCGAACCTATAAGTCATTCAAAAGGTTATAAATATATTGAATGTGTGATAGGATTAGGAAAGTCAGAGCAAAGCCTTGCCTTAACTGTTATGAAATGCAGCGGAAAATAGAGAAGAAAAGAGTTTTCATTCGAATGAATGAGAAATAAGTTCTGACATTGAGTTCAGATCATTGAACGGAACAGAAGTTTATTGAATGCAATGGAAATAATGGCAAACCTGTTGAGCCTTTTCCTTATCCAACTCGACAGTCATGAGAGCCAAAGCACCCTTTTCTGTGTTCTTTGTGTCCAATCCGAGCCAAAAGAAATAACAGCTTCGGTCCCGACCTATCATCGAATGACGCGATATATTACCGGATTTGAGTAGTCGGCCGACCCGGGACAGTCTGTAGTGCCATCGGACGACATACGTATCGCCCGAATAGAAGCAAAACATGCTTTGGTTGGAGAGCTCGTGCTTTTCGTATTCAGAAATCTGCCAACACTTCACGTCTAGGGATGTGATCGATATGTGGCGGCCCTCGAGATCGTCGTCCCAACGAACTCCTCGACCCAAATGTGCCGTTTCTAATATCATGTCTGGTTCGGGAGGTTTGTTGTCAATCAGTGTTTTCGCATCGATTGTCGACAAATTCAGTTCAGAATAAATATCTTTTGTCTGTCTTTCCGGAGAATTAGATTTCAGGGAAACTGACGGCCAGTTTAGGAACTTGTCTTTGAAGAGGACTGACTCCATATTCTGGCTCACTTTCATAAACCAGGCCCATTGCGGACGCTTATCAGCTTTTTTGCTGGCATTGGCGCCCAAAGGATTGACATCACATTCACAATAATTATATCCTTTATTCCAAAGCTCTTTAGCCGAATCGAGAGCACACTTACGTCTGATGTTTGAAGCCTTGCTTCCGATCCAGACATACATTTCCGAACCGAAGTCGAAAACAAAGGACTCTTCAGAGACTAACATCTCATACCTGGGCGCTCGACCCCAATAGTCCTCATAAGGAACTAATTGTTCGTTTATGACCTGATATATCATATTTGTGCCAATTATGGTCTCTTCGTAGACCTCATCCTCTTCTGGCCCTTTCGGAGGACTAATCGAATCATTTTTAGTTGAATTCAATTCTTTCAAAAACGATTCGCTTGTCTTTGGATCAATTGATTGTGACTTTTGATTATCGATCAGAACTATTGCGTTCGACGACCGAAAACATAAGTCTTTTTTCTCTTGTATTTGATTCGCGATTTCGAGTGTTTTTGTTCTTTCGATTACATTAGAGAACTGTCCGATCCATACAAACATCTTATCTCTGGACACAACGATATAGGAATCGCCGCTATTTATCGATTGGATCTTCGGCTCAACGAGTCGTGTCTGTGCTCTTCGTCTGCCTTTGATCTGAACTAACATCAAGTTCTGCATTGAGTTCGGCATATCATAGCTCTTCCAGACATCTCTAGTCGTCGCAGAAGAACTCCTTAGCTTCCCGGCCACAGCCTTCAAGTCCTCACGACTGGCCAGTCCGGCCAAAGCCGAGGCCGCAAAGCTCGAAGATTTTACCAAATCTTTCGATTTCTTTGGTTTCAAACTATTGTCTGATTTTTCATTTTCTTCGCAAATATTTTCCACATATGAGCCGACAGTGAACTCATGTCTGGCCGCCAGTCGTCGGATCGGATTCGAAGAACCCGTTCGTCTGTTTTGGGTTTTCACGCATTTCTTTTGGGTTTTCAATCTATCGGTTAAAACATTAAATGATATTTGAATGCAAGAATTGAAATGATGAGCAAGGTTATGCTATGTTAACCATTCGATTTGATGCCTCATATGATCAACTAAGCAAGCATTTTTGTCAGCTTATGCCAGGAAGCTATAGAAAGTGACTTCCCTTAAATGCAAGTATACAGTACTTACGAATCAGTTTATATGACAACTTATAGATCAATAATAAAGATATTTATATTCAATATTAATAATACTAAAGAACTTAAGTTTGGATGAATAGAGTCTATACTTCTATACGCAATCAGTTTCAATGAAAGTCATAACGAATTTTAAGGGTAAGGCAAGGCATTGGAAATATGAGAAAACATTTGTCGCATGAGTTATAATGAGTTATTTATAAACTCTATTTGACCTCGATTATTCAAAACAAAAAATCCAGCTTGTTTGTTTATTTGATCATTGATCAGTGGTCACTCATGCAGTCAGCTGTGCAAAGCTCAACATTTGATTTAGTGTTTACGGCTCAGAGACAGCTCACAGGAGCTCAATTGAGCCCTTGCAGGTCAGGTCCAAATCTACCGCTCTGTTAGCTTTCGCTAATTATAATTCAGTTAAAAATATATAAACGAATGGAATGACTCACAGGTCAGATACACCGGCGCTGATCTCATCGAAGGCCTCATCACTGATCCGTTCGTTGGGATCAGTCTTTTGTTTCATGTCTTTGGAGAAAAATGAATTGAAATCTTCGTCGTCTGTCTTAGGGATTGAAACCACTTTTGAGACCAATTTGTTTGAACTCTTAGTCGGAGTTTGAGTGTCGGAGTGAGAGCTCTGGGGTTTTGGTTCAGTTAAACGATTGGTTTTGACGGCACTCAGCGTTTCAGCGGCTCTTTCGCTACGGAAAGGAACAGCTTTTGGTGTCTTTCTCTGGACATCCGGTGTCTTAATAATAGGAACGTCTGTTCCCAACATTTTCGCTTCGATAGTGAACTGTTTGACGTCTTTTTCTTCGACTCTATTCTTCCATTTAATACTCGAGTCCTCTAAGAGTGAGAGTCTGTCCGCTATACTTGACGTACGGTTCCTATTATTAGTATTATTATTATTATTATTATTGTTATCATTATTCGGAACCCTTAGAGTCGTCTCCTCTAGTGCCGGCGCCGCAGCATTTTTTGGTTCATCTTTGTTGACCCGTTTTCTCCAATTTTCTTCTCCATTGCGCTTAAGAGCCGCCAAACGGTCAGAAATACTTCCGCCGGAAGTCTTGCCTTTTATGGTATCTTTAGTGTCGGTGTCGATGGCTATGGGTTTGGTTGTACTCATTATTATACAACTGGTCGGTCTCTTGTGGTCTAACTTTTTATTATTAATCAAAAACCTATTGAATATAATTCGCAAAAATATGAATAAATTGTCTGTTTTTACCAAATCCTCAGTTAAGCCAAAAGCGAAGTCAGAGTTAATGTGAGAACAGAGAGAAAGAGTGAAGAATTGGAGAGAATATACGCAAGAATTGGCATTCATTCAAAAGCTTAACTTTAATTATAATATATATTCAAAGAAATGTAAAAAAAATAATTTAAAAAATTCTTTCAAAAAAACGAAAGTCAGAGACAGTAATAAAGTGAAGAAAATAATTATTAAATAATGTTTTATAATTAGTTGAAAACTCATTGATTATATAATTGAAGTGTATTTCGAAAAAGTGTAGAAAAAGATTACAAAAGAATTTCTAAATTCAAATATAAATATCTTAACAAATGATTTAGTAGTCATTCAATGATAAATAGTTTGATCTCAAAGACAATCAGATTATAACTCAATTATAAATTGAAATTCAATACAAAATATTTGTTTTCATATTTGAAATAAGAGCACAAATAGTAGAAAAAAATGAAAATCAATTTGTTTTTACAAATAGTGTCAGAATTTATACAAGAAATCAATGTTTTTGAGAATAATTGGAAATAATTAGAAAAATAATTGAAATGTTTTTATTGTTAATTAGTTTTAGTTTTAGTCAATAATAGACGATATCTTCGGATTGGGATTACCTTTGATTTGCTTTGTTTTCATCGCTTTGTCTTAGAGCACAAGTATTAGGCGCCGGAACACTGTTTCCGTTACTGCTATTATGATTATTATTATTATTATGGGTACTAATGGACAGATTGTTGTCTTCATCCGTGCTTTTGGTGGCATTGGATTCGGAATCGATGTCTTCGTCACCGGATGTCGAACTCGAGTCACAAATCCTTTCGTTTGATTCGAAGCTTTCGGTCTTCAGAATAGACTTCATTTCCGATCTATTGTCTACGTTATGGTCGGACTTCTTAAGAGCACTTTTGACTGGTTTGGAGTCGTTCTTATGGCCCGTTTTCAGAATACCTTTCCTTTCCTTAACCTCTGATCTCTGCATAACTTCTCTCTTCTTGTGCTCAAAACCAGTCTTTAATATACTTCGAGTTCTATTTGTATTGATATTACTCTCAAAGGAGTAAACGTTTGACTCAGTATTGACTGTCGAATGACTGGAACTGGCATTCGATGCGTTCGCACCGTTGGTTCCGTTAATATTCAGGCATTTTTCGATCTCGTCTTCAATACTCAAACCCTTTTTGAGTATAGGTTTCGGCAGATTCTGGTCATCGGCTCTGAATTGACCGCTCTTTTCGTCCAAACTCTTGTGTTTGAGTATTGAATGTATTTTCGAAGAAGACTTCGAAGGCTTAGAACTGGAGGAAGGCTTCGACGATATGTCGATCTCAGTGCTGGTCAGCAGAAGTGATGGATTCCTGTGATCGGACTCTGAGCCCAACGAATGTCGTTTCAGAATCGTATGGTTAGAACTCAAGTCAAAGCAGTCCTTCTTCTTCAGAATCGACGGCAATGTCCGGATCTCCGTCTCATCCAAACTCTTTCGCTTCAGAATTGGCTTCACTTCGAACTGTTCCACACATTCGGTGTCATTACTGGCAGTGCTGTCACTCACAGCCGACTCAACACTTTGTGGTCGACTCTCACCACACTTGTGGAGGCCTTCGGGTGTCGTCTCAAACGTAACAATAGTCTGAATGTCCGCTCTATCGATGTCTCTGTTCGTGTCAGTCAGTGGTGTCTGTGGTGTCAGTGCTCTCTGAATGTCGTCACAACTGTCAGACTCTGCACTCATATCCTCTCTCTTGTCCAAAGACATGACACCATTCATAGATTCATTGATTCAGTCACTCCTTCCCAACGCATCCATAAATGGCATGAATGGGATGAACGGCAGGACTGGAAGGATCACTAAAACAGTAATATTTGCGACATTTAACTACTTCTGCATTAAATCTGTTTACAAAACGACAAAACCATTGAAAACAAGAGACAATCAAATACTCATTGAATAACGTAATCATTGGCTCACATAAACAGTGTTACACAAAAACATCATTCAATTAAACCCTTGAATGAGAGCAACAATCGTAGCATCAAATTGAGCTTCCCTTCACTGGATATGCTCTCCATTGGTGTCATTACTGTCATATAGACTCTGAATAATAATCTGGATATTAATCTGTTTTGGATTTCTCATACAAAACGTTTGTCGCAATATATCCCTATGTTATCGAGCATTCAAACTAATCTATGCAAATAATCTTCACTCTCAGCCAATCATAAGCTCTTCAATATATTCCGTTTGATTTGATGAACACATAAGGAATTTATTCCTATTTTGGTTGCACTCCTCTCACTATAATCGATAAGTTTTATCGCTTTTAAGTCCAAATTAATTATCACTTTTTCATCACAATTATACTCATAATGAGAGAGATATAAATTGAGATCGAAAGCCAACTTGATGCATTTTGCAACTGGAACACTTTTACAAGTTCTGTAATGGTACAAGTTACATTAAATGAATGGAATAAAAAAATTTTGGCTCGAAATTGATCCTTGTTCATATGATAGACTCTGTGTGAAGATGTGATTATAAAGTGTTGAAAATAAGCGTAAATACGATAAGGGATTAAGAGGTAAAAGAAATGAGTGCTAGCAGAAAGCATCCTGGCTATTCAACCAACTATTCTAATTTGGAAATCAGTTTATTAGTTACCTTAAGAAAGGGAGGATTTGTGCAGATTTACCAATGTATTCATATATCATATGAGTCATATGACATGACATTAATTAACAATTTCATAGACATTATTGAATTTGTTTTCAATTCATAAAATTTGTGTCATTTTTAAGATAAGAATGATTTTTCAATTTATTTGTCATTCATTGAAATACTGTACTTTAAATATCAACATTTGTTTTGCCCTAAATTTGAATCAATTATAGATTACTTAAACTTATATTTTAGCTTTGAATTAATTAATGAGTTTATAAATTAATTTATATTTATTTTACTTTTTATATAATATTATAAATTATTTATTGCGTAATCTTTTGCTCAATACTAATAAGTTTATTCATTTGTCATTTGATTATTTCATATAAACTTAAATAGAGCTCAACTTTAATTCAGTGATGTGGAGGGAGAGGGTAATGCCTGACTACCCTGCCCAGGGTCACAAAATACCTCATAGATAAGATTCTATGGCCATAAGTCTTCACACGATTTCGAATAAAATGGACTGAATTTCACTTTTGCTTTGAACTACTGTCCCGTCATTTGATAGATTGCCCTCAGTTTTGGTCAATATCTGAGCACAACTTCATTACCCTTTTCTTATTTCAATCCCCTATTCTTTGCTTCACTGACTCCGCATCTCTGCTTTTATTGAAATCTGATGCGAATAATATTGTACCCTGCTTCTATTCTACAATAATTATAATCTGTATAATTCACGTCAATTGGAAAACATTTATTCATGTATTCTGTGGTTTATATACATTGAGAAAATCATTGCAAAGTTTGATAAAATTAAGAATAATTGATAAATTATTTTGAGATTTGCTGGTTTCAATTGACGCCATAGTCACCTCTTATGGTTTGTGGCCACAACCAGCCATATCACCCACCTAGACTCATTTGTCTGATAAATGCCTGGTTTATGCCTTTGAATATATTTAAACAGAAATGATTTGCAAAAATGATAACAAGCTAAGAATACCATAATGAATATAATGAACAAGGTTATTATGCATGTAATTAGTACAAAGTGGTCAATAGAAATATATTCAGGCAATGATTAAGCCATTTGAGCTTTGAATGTGAATAAGAAAATAACTATTTGTTGACTATAACTAATTCTAATTACAGTCTATTATATGCTATACATAACAGCAATATATTCTAATTAATCATAAATTATGTTAAATATGAGTATAATTTGATCATTAATTGTGAGAATGAATGAAATCGATATCTAATCTAATATTAATAATAAATTAATAGTAAAAGTGCTGAACAGTATCTGAATAGTTATACAGTTATACTGTAAGTACAGATATACAGTGTACAGTAGTGTAGTCTGAATAGAAAAGTTAGTTCAAGAACAAGAATAAACGACCAGTACTTGACTTGCACTGCAGTGTCTGCACTGTTCAGTAGTTTTCAATAATTTATTTTCTTTTTAACCAATAATTTCAAACAAATTGATTACGCATTTGAACGTCAGTTGCAGTCAGTCTACAGTTCATAAGGTTTTAGAGGACTTTGAATGCAATGAAAGCAAACAATAAATATTTGTTAAAACAATTTACGCATTAATCGTATGAACAGTAATAACAGTAATACTGAATAAATATTTATTTGACCTCTAAATCAATTTATATTTATTTATATTTATTTTATTTTTGATTTTAAGCCAAAATATCTAAAAATAATAGAAATATATTTAAAATAATAAGTTATGTAACGAATGGAAGAATGTTTGCGAAGACTTCTAACCATTCAAACGAATCGGACTCAAGAAGAATACGAAGAAAAAGCGCTTTAATTGTCAGATCAGACGATAATATAAATAAATACAAATACAATCCAAAGCCAAACGACTGCCGAAGAGATGCCATAACAGAGTTGGAACTGATTTACGACAAACTCAACCAACAGTTGTCGGACAGCGATCTGTTAGACAGAGCCGAACGAAGAGATCTGCCGTTCAGTCATCAACTCATTTGGAACAGAGATGACAACAACAATGACATCACTGATGGGAACAGTCATCAAATGAAACAGTTATCAGAATATGATCTGAAAGTCAAACAAATCGTTTGCAATAATAATAATGATATGAGTTATGAGTCGTTCAATAAGAGGCGATCAATGGCTACAATCCAAGCACTGGAAGCGCTGCGAAATGATAACCAGTGCTTGGATTGCGGCCACAATGGCGACCAATTGGTGCTGAGGTCACGCACACCGCCGTACAGGCGCTCAGCCATTCCGGACATCGTTAGGGATGACTTCGCGTTCAGGAAATACAACAAAAGTTTGAGTCATTCGCAGTCAGTCTTGTGTTCGGCTCAAGACATAAAAGGCTTCAATAGTCTGAAGCGAATCAATAACAACAGACACTATTCCATGAGTTATCTTCTGATGAACTCTTCCAACGAAGACGTCTTCCACTACAACGACGACAATAACAGCATTTATACGAACGATAGAGATCTGAAATACTTATCCAAAGCCAACATCAAAGTCGACGACTTATCCAAACGCCGACTCCGACAGTCTTCGGCCAACAATGTACAGCCACCGCACCCGCCCTTCGGTATTCCCAATACAGTTGTCACCCATTCCTCGCCCAACGACTATATAAGAGCAGATTTGGATCCAAAAGAGTTGAATAGAGTTGGCTTCAGATGTAAGTCAAAAGTCCCGCATCTGATCCACGACGACATGGCCTTCAGGAGCCTTAGGAAGGACTGCAAGAGTCCACTCAACACAACTGCAATGAATAGCTCTCTTCCGAACCTCTCGGTTACGCACAGAATAAGCTCTACTCGAGTTTGATATTCAAGGCTTGACTCCAATCGAACTGTTGGTCAGACAGACAATCGATTCGCTGCCAAACCAGACGTCAATACTTCAGAACAAATACTATTTTAATCTTAAAATATATTATATTTTTATATATATTTGGAGTTAATTAATAGAACTCGGGTTTGAGTTATTGTCCATTTGCCCGATCGGCCACTTTATAGGATAGGGTAGGAATGGTATGACTCGAGCCGTATTGGAACTGAAACCCTATTTTATGGTTTATACAAATTATATCCACTTTTTTGTTGACTTTATATAAATTGTTGAAATTGTTTACAAAATAAATAAATTCTCGAAAATGACAGTCAGTTTTGATTTATTGAATTCTGTTTTGACGATTGCATCGATGAGACCATTGATCGCAAGACAACTCATTTGTTTCGTCGGATCTCACAATGTCTTCAACATCTGATCTGATCTAACATTTCGGACAGACATCAAAATTGTATACAAAAATAAACGATTATTTGCATAAATAATGAGTGAATTCTTTTCAACTTAACTAAATGTTAATTCAAAACTCAATCTCATATTAAATCTGATTTATTTGCTCAAAAATATTCACTCATTACTAATGATTAGACATCAAATCGTATGTAAGACTAAAATGTTTTAAAGAACTTCTTTAAGTAAAAGTGAATAATATCTATGACAATATTATTGACCTGTCTACTTTATTTATACATCAGATTTCAACTCTAATTTAAATGTGAACTCAGGTCTAAACTTATTCCGGAATTCAATTGAAGATTCTTTAGTAAAGAATTTGATAACGAATTCTCTATTTCTCTGTAATCATAAGAATCTGTTTATCTCTCAAACAGTACTCTATTTGTCGTAACGTTTGTATTGAATGATAAGTACTGTAAACAGAAAGCAGTGAAAGCACTGGAAGACTAAAAAAGCGCTAAATATTTGGTTTTATAAACATTTGTTTTAATTGTCTTTTATTTGTTTTACTGTTAATTATAATTCATATAAAGATGTCATCAATTGATAGCCAAACGGCTGAGACATTGATTGATGGGAACAAACGTCGGATCCAAGCGATGGACACAAAGACAGTGCGGAGACTGAGTTCGGGTCAAGTGGTGACCAGTTTGGCGAATGTCGTCAAAGAACTGATAGAGAACTCCATTGACGCCAAGTCTACTGTCCTTACGATTCGACTCAAAGAGTTGGGCAAAGAATCGATTGAAGTGACAGACAATGGGTTCGGTATCGATGACGAAGACTTCGATTCTTTGGGCAAAAGACACTTCACATCCAAGTTGTCTGAATTCGAAGACTTACCACAAATCAGTTCATTTGGCTTTCGTGGCGAAGCCCTCAACTCATTGTGCAATTTGGCCGACATTTCGATCCAAACCCGATATCTGAGTCGTCCGATCGGTACTGAACTCAAGTTCAATTCAGACGCCATTATTGTCAGTCGAGAACCGATGGCCCGAAAGGTTGGAACAACTGTTTTGGTACAGAATTTGTTTCATAACATACCTGTGCGACGGAAAGAGTTTTATACAAACATTAGACGAGAATTCGATAAAATGCTTCGATTAGTGTACGGCTATTGTGTCGGAAGGGTTGGACTTCGGATCACTCTAACCAACCAAATGGCCAGTAAGAGCACCCAAACCATACTCTCGAGTTCCGGCCTTTCCATCAGAAGTAATATAATAGAAGTGTTCGATAAGAAACAGTCGGACTCTTTGGTTGAGTTCAGACAAGCGCTCGAATCGCAAGGACTCCGGAGTTGCAGTCAAGGCATACAAATCACGGGTTTTATATCGAATTGTGACCCCGGGTGCGGCAGAAGTGCAACCGATCGACAGTTCTTTTACGTGAACCGAAGGCCCTGTGAAATGAAGAAGATTTCAAAGTTTATTAATGAGATCTACCATTCCTTTAATCGAAATCAATACCCATTTGTTCTGCTGGACATCGGGATCGACAAGAGTTCGGTCGACTTCAACCTCTCGCCCGACAAAAGACAACTTATGATTGCAAACGAAGAACAGGTTTTTGAGATAATTAAGGAATCGTTGTATAAGATGTATAACAAAGAGAAGACTTGTCTTTTGGATTCAATGAGTAATTACACGATAAAAGAGCCGGTATTTCAACAGAAAAGATACTCCGAATCAGTGGACGAAGAGGTCAGTTGTATAATGGAATCGCCTCTAAAGAGGAGTCGGTGTCGCTCTCCCTGTGATTCTCCGTTCAAAGCGACCACAAGTCGTGACTCGAATTCAAATACGCCTCCCATTCCCTCAGACACTGTTTTGTGCGAAAGAAGAGAAATACCAAAGAATTTTACGACAGCTCTGAATGTAATGAATGAAAATGTTGTCAAAAGACCGCAATTCGAAACACAAATAACAATAAGCTCTGAATCGGTTAGAAGTCAAGCGAATGGTGTGAATGATTGGCAACAAAAAGACGAGTTTAAGGCTAATACAGACATTCCGGTTATAGTGAGAGACGTTCCGATGGGTTCGACCGAAAAACGCGTATTTAGTGCAAAAACAGACAAAATTATCGTTAGAACTGATAGGACTGATAGCACAGAATGTGTGCAAAAGAAAAATAAAAGTTTGACTGAATTTGTGATAACTTATGAATCGGACGAAGAAAATGAACAGAAAATAAAAAATAGCGAAACAATCGAAACAAAAACTGAAAGGAATGGAAGAGTCGTTGAATTAGACATAGATATGATTCGAGAACTATACCAGAAGTCAGTTGCGCCTAAAGTATGGACGAGTGAACACAAATTCAGTGCCAAAATAAGTGAGTCTCAGAACGAAAGGGCGGAAAACGAATTGATTCACGAATTGAAAAAGGATTCGTTCGAAGCCATGCAAACGATCGGACAATTCAATCGCGGGTTCATTATAACCAAACTCATGAACCACTTGTTTATTGTGGATCAACACGCGTCGGACGAGCGCTTCAATTACGAGCGACTTCTGGCCAATACTCCGATCCAAACACAGAATTTGGTTCAGCCCTTGGCTCTGGAGTTGAGCGCCGCCAACGAAATGCTTGTCATCGATAACATCAATGCTTTCAAAAGACTTGGTTTCGGTATTGTTGTCAACGAAACTGCACCGACAGGTCATAAGATTTATTTGTCGGGTTTGCCGATCAGTAAGGAGTGGACGGCCGGTAAAGAAGACTTCGACGAAGTTATCGGAACTATAATCGAAACTCCGATTCAATTACTAAACGACTATAAACTCAATGGCTTTAAGAAAGTGATTGCTTCGCGCGCCTGTCGTTCCAGTGTTATGATCGGTCAAGAGGTATCTGAGTCTGAAATGAAGACTATTATCTCACACATGTCGGGCCTGAAGAACCCGTGGCATTGTGCGCACAATAGGCCCACTATTAGGCATTTGCTGGATATGAATAGCATTTATTCAATAGTTGGCAATCAATATAACAGTGATTAGTGTTTGGCTTAAAATTATTAATTCGTTTATAGAATACTTAAACAAATGTTTGTTTCGATGTTTTGTTTGTATTATTATTAATGTATTTACAGATCTTATAAATAAAATTCAGATGAGATTCAAAACAATTATTGTTCTGTTCTTGTGCTCACGAGTCAGTTATGAATTATTTGTTTAATCAAATGGAGATTCTCTTGATTTGAGTGTCAATTAATCAAAAATAAGGCCAAAAGTAGTGATAAAAATATAGTGAAATATCCGGGACTTAAGTAATTGGAGGCCAGCTATGGATTGGAAGAGTCGAGTGATTAGTATAGAATTGAATTGAATTATATTTGATTGGAAGGAATGTATGGCACATACAGTGATATAATAGTTACAACGATCACCATTACAGCACTCGACACACTCCCAGTCGTTGTACCAAATTCTGTCACATCTTTTGCTGACATTCCTAAGCGATTGGTCACATATTGACTGCAAATTTGAATTCAATGAAAAGGTGTTTCAAATGTATTCATAAATCAATCAATACTTTAGAAGCGCATCGTTTAGAGACATAGAATTGCTTTTCTCCGGTCGGCGCCCAATAAGGTGTGCCTTAAAGAGTGTATAAATATATTGAAATCTATATTCAAAGAGACAGTCCATTCCATTGGGATGACTCACTTCCCCAGCGAACTTCGGAAAGGCATCGGTCGTCAGTGAGGTCACAAGTCCTCACAGTTTCTATACATTTGTCTCTATTGTTCTCTTGGTTTTTGCAGACATAACACTCGAGACTCAAAACTAAATCAAATATTCATTAATTCAAATAATTTATTATTAATTAATCCTAAAATAGTTGCGAAGAATACTTCAATTGGTTTTAGTTTACCTCTACTATAAAGCAGACAATTGAGCATGATAATTTTGAATATAAGGCTAATGATAGCTTGACACTTCATTTTATTCCAATTGCTCTTCGCTATCAGTTTTATGAGATGACGCTTGAGATCAGTTTATGATTTTGAATACATTTAACATTTGTTAACGATTTATGAAAATTAGTGAAAATTAAATAAAAATATAAAAAAATGTACGAAACAGTCAGACATAGATATAGCAGTCGGGGCCACACCTGTACTAACTGACTGACATTGTAAATACAAATAATAATAGTAATACAGGTATAGTATACTCTGTACAGTATAATACTCTTCTCTACACAGGTAGTCAACTGTAATACTGTATTACAGCACAGGTACTAATATACAGGTGAGAGCTGTCGGCGCATAATTTGATGTTCTCTTCAGTTCAATTCAGTCAATAGTTTTCAATTATTAATCAGAACTCAATTATTTATGGACAAGGATTAGTTCAAAGCTTGCTTGATTAAATTTATTCATGTAATCAGTCTAATTATGATTATTATATTAATGAACAAGTTCCAATTTGAAAAGAACAAACAATTTTATTGAATTTCATACATGAATTGCATTTCGAAAAGCAATAAAACATTTATTTATAAAAGAATTCAATGAAAGAAATATTTGTTTTAAACAATTAATTAATTTCTTAAACAATTTTCAGAATAATATTTGGAAAAACTTTATTTAAATTTATAAGTTATTGACTGAATAAGACTTAATTAAAAGAAATGTGTGATTCAAAGCACAATTAAACCAATTGTTGAATATTATAGTTATAATTATTATATATTTGAAAGATATGTGAGCTTTGCATAATTATTAGTGAATATAAGATTTTAACAATTATTGCGATCAACTTTCAGATAAAAATTTCAACTTAAGAAAAGCTGTTAATTTTTGTTCCCATTTTTCATCAATATTTTTAATTGTGTCCACTCATGAGTCCAGTCTTGGTCTCTGCGCTTGTCTTCAGTCGAATATTTTAATGGCGACAAATGTTTGTTCAGATTTGGCACAAATTGTATAACAGTTTGTATTATTTGAATTTTTTGGATGTCTTTTCAAATAATAAGTTGATTTCAAAACAATTCTCTCAACAATTATATTCGATTCGGATCTGATATTCATTATTTTAAAGTAAAAAAATTATTTAAAAAGATATGATTTGAGTAAAAATCTAGTTTAGAGTTCACTTAGTTTTGATTAGAAGTTAGAAATTGTTGCCGAATACGAGAGACCGCTTATAATGCTTATGAATATCATTGTTATTATCAGTAGATTGTGAGCAGACATAAGAATAACACCGTCTTTATTGCACCCATCGGTCGGACAGCAATAAATACAGTCGTCGTCATTGTTTTTACACTGGTCTTTGAATTTTATAAATTCTAGTTTGGGGTCTCGCAGATGACACGGCGCTAAAGCACATTCCTTTTTGATGTGTAAACCGTCCTCGGCTGCAAATATTGTATCAAGTCATTTTGATTATTCCATGCGTTCGATTTGAGATAGTTTAGAAAATGCTTAGCAAGGTTGCAATTTTATTTTTCCCAAGTTTTAGATCTGCATAAAATTGAGCCTATCCTACACTACAGGATATCATTTTCTGTTCGATTATTTCGATATATTCTTTTCAACTCAACTGAAATCAAACTGAATTCAAAGGAAATATAAAAATGATTGTAAAAACAGATATAAGTGATGAGACGCTCAGGAAGTCAACCATTGCTTTCGGTCGACTCATTCAAATTCAAAGAGTTTTGAACACATAAATGGAATGACCCTTAGCTCAAAGCAATTTACATTTTCAGTAGGAGTGTCGGCAAAATCATAAAATAAATGTCGAAAAATAAGACTTTATTTGTTGAGATGCCCAGGTACAGTGCTTGACATCTCAACAGTTGCACTTTTAAATTGCGTGCTCAAAATATACATTAAGATCCATAGGTGCTTTATGCCTAGGTGCCTTATGCTTAGGTGCTTTATGCCTAGGTGCTTTATGACTAGGTGCCTAATAGTTGACCTTTTATATGTGAGGTTGAAACTTGTAAATGGACAAAATGTACTGGATCATTGTTTATAGCTTTATTTCTAATAATTAATCTCTGGTAAAGTTTTATTTTTCATCACTTTTTAATGTAATTACGATTCAAAATCAATAATCTAATGAACCGCCTTTTAGCCCTTAGAATGATGCTGATCAAACAGAAAGCTTAGAAAACACTGAATATAGTACAGGTTGCTTTTGTGTATAGCTATTGTACAGAAACTATTGATTGATGAAACACAAGCACTAATCGACGAGAGAGTGCATCAAAGCTAAACTGTATCCAAAATAACGATTTCTATATTTTTGTAGATCTGTTCGGGGATTATAGGCTTAAATCAAAATAATTGAAAATATTTGAAGAATTATATTTTTGACAAATTGATCCAGATTGTGATGCATGCATACAGTAGATGATAAGGCTGTTCATTAATAAAAGTATCAGGATCATTGCACTGTAGAGTTTGACCAAAATATCTTAACTTCAATGCAATTGAATTGTTTGGATAGAAATTGAAATAAAATATTAACTTATATTACTTACGATTCTTGAATATTCTTGTCATACATCTATCATAAGCTTGATTTTGTGGACAATCCTGTAAGTGCTCATCAGTGCAGATACTGTTGTCATTTGTGTGACAGATATAACATCTTAATGAGAATGTCATTCCAATAAACACTATAATAATGAGCAGAACTCAAATCAAATATTGACTCAATTATTATGTAATTATTTTTAATCAAAAGTGATATTATTTCAAAGCCAGAAGGTCTGCATCAGTGAATAAATGAAATCCTGGGGTAATTTGGATCGAAACACATGGGATTAAAATTGGGGGTGAAACTGAATTCTACGTAACCCTGTTTATATTTAATTTTGTTGTATGAGAGGCTTATTAAGGAATTTTTGTTCAATACAACTAAAACTGACAGTGAGTCCAAATATAGACTAATTTTATTTGATCAAAGTTCTTGATCCTCTACTATAAGTTATACTGATATGGCATAAGTTAACTACATATTCGGCACATTCTCTGAATTTAATATATTGTAATGAATTGTATTCTAATATATTTAGCCTTTAATTGAAGTAAATTTGATTTATAGATCAAATTAATTAATTTTTTCTGTCAATCAGAATATTAACGACTTTACAAAAATTATTATTAAAAATGAGAGAAATGTTTTGAAAGATACGAAATTATTATGAAAACTTACTTGATAAGAAGAAGATGAAATTAGCTATGTTGAAATTAGCCAACAATACCATCATTCAGATATGTAAACTGCTATAAATCATCTCAATTTAAATGTCAATTAATTGAAAATATATTCAAATAAATTCATTCAATTTTAATAATATTAATAATTGTTTACATTATTTAAGTTAATTATAATTAATCCGATTCTATGCAATAGACGTCCATTTATTGCTATTATAATTGCATTACTGTTTGACAAATGAATGTTAAGAAAAAGAACATTAGAATAGAGTAGAGAATAAAAGATTGTATCGAGAATTGGATGAAAGGATGGCTGGAGTGAGGATAGGGAGGAGAGCCTAAGCAAGTTGTGATCCACGCATCTCGAGCTTCAATCGATAACACATTACTGTATATCAAAATAACTACACATTCGATGAAATGCAGTGAAAAATAAGAAAAAATTGTCGTTTGACTGCATTATACAGTAAATAGTGTAGTAGTTGTGCCGACTTATAAGGCAAGCACTAGTATAGCAATTATTAATACAATTATTATTAATAGTATTATTATATTAATATATGATTGCATTGCAAGGAAAATACAGCGCAATCACAAAGACGGCGAAATAATTAATTTGAAAACAGGACCAGAACATTTTTATACAGAACACTTTTAGATTTTAAAGACATTAGTTCCATAAATATTTACAATACTTACAATACAGCCCCTTTCTAACTAAGCCCCTTAACCTGGCTATTATTGTCATTTAAATTTATATAGAGTATCAGGGGAATCTTCCAGTAAATATTTTATGGTTGGAAAAATCAAATCTCAATTACAGTATATTTTGTATTGCAATTCGTGTTTATTATTCCTTAACCTCTGTTCTAGACTTAAGGCAATCCAAGAGAGATCTAAAGTTCACAAAATCTTCAATTCTTGTAAAGTATATTCTGTTTGAATGTTTATGTGATATAAATATAAATGCGGTCTAAGAGCTAATAAAAAATGAAATCCAATCCAAAGATCAAAAATTCTTCAAAAAAAAAATATTCTGACGAATAGCTCGACGCGTGACTCAGATTCTAATGTCAGAGTAAAATATTTTTATCAAAAACTTATTGAATAATATCATAGAATCAGAAGATTGAGAATAACTTCTGACAAATGGTATAAAAAATTTATTTCAAAAATAAAATTATATATCAGTTCAGAAAATATCAAAGCATATGAATGCGAATGAATTGAATGACATTTATTTAAACATTATTTTGCATAAAAATAAAGTGTAGTTCACCTGAAATTGAAAATTTCATTTGAATTAATGAGTAAAATATGTTTAATTCGTTTAGAATTGAAATAATTTTTAATTCATTTTAATTATTTAAAACAGAAATTATTTATTATTTTCATTAAGTATACGAAAAATTAAGACAATTATAGAATAATTAAACTTAAGTTCAGAACCAAACCAAACGCATTAAGTGATCGGTTTTACGTTTGGCGCTCTGAATGAGACCCATGTATTCGAAATCTGACACTGCGTTCAGAAATCGGACAATACTTTCGTCGTTTTTATTCTCTATTTTTCTTTTCTTTGATTTTTTGGCTAACGGTTCCGATTGTTGGTTAAGGTCTTTGAATGCCATAAACCAGTCATACATATTGACCATCGATTGGCTTTCGTTGTATAGAATGAAAAGCCTTTGGAAATCAGATTTCGACTCATTTTCGTTAATCGATTCAAATGTTTGGTCGGATTTGAGCCAAGAATTCGTTAGACTTTTATGAATTGAATTTCTCTGATCTGTGAGAATATGTCCTTTCAATGAATTCAAATCATCGAAAAATATGAGTTCGCTTAAGGCACAGGCCATTGGGTTCGTTACTTCTTTACTCAGCACTACTTCTATGCAATCGATAGTCATTTTCCTCCAGTTTTCAAATTTTGTCATAACTTTTGGTTTATTCAACGGATTAATCGTTTCCTTCCATTGGTGTCGAGTCTTAAGGTTTGAGAGTTTGTTCTTAAGCTCCGACACTTCGATCCGTTCGATAAGAACTTGAGGTTCGCTTTTAGAGCTGTCTATCAATTCATTCAATGCTTTTCGACGTGATTTGAGAACAGGTATCAAAGGCTCTGATTCTCTGTTCAGCGAACTATCTGTCAAACAGTTATCAAACGATGCTTTCCATTGATTTTGTGATAATCTATGCAACGAATCGATAATCGGTTTGTAATCATACGATTGGTTTAAGGCATTCACATAAAGCTCTACTAAATTAATGTTCTTATCGTTTGTTTCCAATAATTTGAGCAAAATTTTCAAATTAGTAACGAATTGGTTGTGAATTGACATAAATTCCGAAACTTTTTTGACAATATTTTTCTTGAATTCTTTGTCATTCAGTGAAGTGTCGAATAGAGAGGAATGGCGTAAGACTTGCAGTTCAGACGAATCGATATTTTTTAGATAAGTTTTGAGTTTAGATATTGATTGACAGATGAGTGACAAATCATTTCTATAAAAGTGTTGAAAAACTGCATATTTTATGATATGTTTTGTGCTTTGAATCGAAAAATCAAATTTTTGGAACATTTTTATAATAAAGTCCAACACTTTTGGACCCAATTTGAACGGCAGTGAAGACTCGATCAGCAGTTGGTTAACGATTTGGTCGATCACACGATTGGCCGGAAATGAGTTGAAGTGATGGATGAGTAGGAAATCAGTGGCACTCGAAGGCAACAAATGCTGTAAAGAAGTGGTTTGATTGGATTGACTCATAATGAGGAGGAATGGAATCGTTTGCATATATTCTTTGATTATCAGAACCAGAGTTGTGACCAACGAGTGGTCGAAGCTTTCGATTTCGTCCAAAAACAAGACAATCGGAGGACAGAAGTTGTTCTCATTCTTATTGATCACATATTCTTCATATATCTTGAAAATGTCGGCAAAAGTCAAACTTTTTGCCCGATTTTCATCCAAATCCGAGCATTCCATCACTTCTTCGGTTAGAATCGATTCGCGAATTGTTTTGAAAACAGAACTAATGTTTTGGGTTTGCCTTGAGTTCAGGTAAACGACAAATGAAGTCAAATCTTGAATCGTTTGGATGAGTAGATCGCAAACGGATTTGTGTTCACTTGAATTCATTCCTAAAAAGTAATTCAATTTCTATTAAATCTTTCAAATGTTCACAATTTGTTGTAATTCTATTCAACTTTTTATTTCAAGTTTTTATGTTTATGTGAAGTGAATTCATATTAAACCGAAAACATTTGATTCAATAGTTATTTCAAACTTATTCCGAATAATCTGATGAATGAAATATCAAATTCAATAACTTGTTTGATATAGACTGAGACAAACGCGGCTACACTATAATGAACTGCGGGATTGTTCCTTGGCACTCATGACAAATATTTGAGTCGATAATAGCCCAGAACATGCCAAGGCTTCGATCTAATCAACTGGAAATCATTCTCAACTGTAAAACAGATGTCTGAAAACCTGCCTGAGCTAAGCCACACTCATTATGGCTATGATTCTGATCAATATTAGAGCAGTCTACTACCCTGCTTCAATTGTCCTAGCCCTTAAGACTAAGTGGACAGCATTATTAGAACAACTATGTTGAGTGCACTGAAAGTAGGAAGTTTATAATTGATAGATATAATCATATGAGTCATATGACTGATCAAAATATTATGACTTTTGGATACTTTGTGTTTGATTTGAATGAATAATAATTTTCATAAATAAATGAATTACCGATTGATAGCAAAACAGTTGGAATGAGTCCTGAATTGGCTGTGAATTCAGTCTTAAAACTATTTTCTCTCATTTTATTGGTTAAAGAGTTGTCGGAAACAAATGTGAACAACGACTGCATAAGTGGTGCGAACAGTCTGTCTCTCACTTCACTCATCTGTTCCTCAAATCTGTTAAACGTTTTCATTAGTATTGGCTTTCGTTTAAAAGCGAAACCATTTTCGCGTTCATTGCCTTTCGCTCTATTCGTTCGGCTATTCTTTGGACTCTTTGTCCGACTCTTTGGTCCGAAATATTGACACATATTTGTCACACAATTATTGTCTGACATTTTCACTGTATCTGTACTTATAGTTAAACACAAATAAAATATTAATTATTATTATTAATAAATATAAACAAAACAAAAAGAGCGCAAAAACTATAAGCAATTGATTTTGTATTTAAAAAACATGTGTTTTATTAGACATGAATTACGGCTGAAATTTAGGCTCAGTTTTGAATACCCTTTCGGTTATATGTATTGCAAGACTTGTTTGTATTATATAATCGTTTTGTGTGAACGCAAATGTTTAACACTGTTTAACATTGAATATTGAATGAAAACATGTGAAGGATGTGAAGGATAAACAACTTTTGATCATAGCTTCGGTCAATACTAACTGAACTGAAACTTAATTTGAACTTTAATTACACAAATGTTTTAGTCATTAATGCTTTAATGAGAGCCCAAACAGCAAACAGTGCTAATCGTAAGCCTCTCTCCGCTCAGCCATTCTCTGCTCAGCACTGATCGACTCCAACCAACCGATTGTCTCAATTCAAGTCAATTCACATCATATTTGATCCAATTGTCCGACAGATCGACAAATAAAGTAAGAATTTATACATTATTTTCGTTTTCATTCATATCTTTCACTGATTTTGGATAATCTTTAAGTAGTGTTGAACTGAAAGAGATTTGATTTACTCACGATTTATATGCAATTCAATTAAATTAATGTCAAATCCAATGCAAACATAACATAAGAATTGATAAGAAATACTGTATTTATATTATATTCATATCTGAACTGCTCTATAGATTAGATAAGACTATAATCCACGACATGTTAGTGCCGGTAATGGCCTGTACTGTAGATCAGCCGGTCTTTCGGTTGCGAACAAACAATTGAATCAAATATTCAATAAATTATAAATAATTATCAGTTTTAATTAGGGATGTGCAAGGGGGGGTATAGACCAAATACCCCCCCTGAGTTTGAGATTTGGCAAAATACCCCCCCTGTGGTTTGAGGCTCTGCTAGACCCCCCCTCGACTTTTTGCTCGCGACCTATACCGAAAATGGCGCCGAA
>JAQIWA010000946.1:0-23044 GCA_034693305.1 Eueremaeus valkanovi
TCATTCAGGGAAAATTTTGGAGGGTGGCTCAAAATCTCTATGGGATTTAGCATTAAAGGGGTCAAATTTTTGAAAAACTTTCTTGGTGTTTTCCTGGCTCATATTGAACCCTAATGGCCATAACAATGATTATTTTTGGATTATCAAGGTTATTTTCGGAAATATTCAATCTAAAAATATATGGCTTTTCTGCTTTGTTAATCAAATATAGCAATCGATATATGAATTTAGATTTTGGCTCAAATTGATTGCTATTTAAACGATTGGTTTTTTGCATAAAATACTAATAAAAATATTATTTATGAATTAAAAACGCATTCATTTTCCCAATTAATCCTAAATTTCTCAAAGCATTGCTCGTCAGTCGTGTCAAGACTTTAAAATTAGACTTAAGAGTATTTTAATTCATAAATTGATCCTTAGTTTCAATAATTTATTCGATTTTTCAAAATTTATATGATTTCTAGTTATTTCATATCGTTTTCTGATTAAATGACTTGTAATAACAGGACTTTTCCGGATCATTCATCCCATCCCTACAGCTATTGTACATTACATTGGTTTCATATTCAAATGATCCAGAACATGTCCTGAACGTGTCCAGTGTTTGTTCCTCTCTTGTACTTTAGTACCTCTGATATGGAAACATATTTACAGGACATGTGATTTGCATTCATTCGCACAGTTAGTAATTCACAAATAACTGAATTAACAAATAATAGTCCGAAAGCACTGTTTCTATATTGAAATGAATTCACAATCTATTCATAACAATAACAAAGTCTATTATATTATCAAAAGATAATTAAGTATTTGACAGTATTTATCATTATTTTAAAAATTCATTCATAAAAATAAGTCACTTATAAAAAGAATGGGAGAAGAAGCAGAATAACCAGGTTATATTTATTAATCGATACTTTTCAAGAAGACATATTGCCCTTGGTACTTGACTACAATTTTGGACAAGACATGCTGTGCTGTACAGGCGAGGGTATTGACCACTCTATCTAGAATCTGGACCATTAAAGTACTCTTAAATTGATATCATATCCTTGTGTCGACACGAAAGCCGAGGATTAAGATTTGCAATCAATTAATATTGGGCTCACTATAGGGCGGGTATGAGATCACCCTTTGATAAATCTGACCGACAGATCAAAGTCTTGCCATAAGCTCACTCTTAAAAGCAAAAAAATTACTAAATTTTTGATTTATTAAATTCAAAAAAGTCGACAATTTTTTAAAATCAAAATTAATTATAAAAAATAAAATTAATTATGAAATAAAATAATGAAAAATAGTTTTCAAACGCTTTCAGAAATAACATGAATTGGATTTATTTCGAGGATTATCTTAATCTGAGCTTCATTTGAATTTTCGCATAAAAATATTCAATGACTAAATGGTTAAGACCTAAGAGAAGGCCATTCTTCGAAAAGTTTGCATTTCTTCAGTTCATTCCATTGCTGTTCATATATTTCACACATTTTTATATCTCTGTCCATATCTAACAGATCTATATCTCTATTAAGAATAGAGTCACAGATTAGGAGTCTATTAGCGGTGCCATTCTTCAAATTGATCTTGGTTACTCCGTGCTTACGACCTTCGCTCACAACTTCCGAATAGAGTCGTCCGTCACCTGAATTCATAAAAATTAATTAAATATTGTTTTTGTTTGCAATAAATAAATAATAAAATATTTAGAAATAAATATGAATTCAATTAAAATGAATGCAATTTATTTGAATAAAATATTCTGACAAATATGAATACATGTGCAGCACAGCCCCCAAACAAACCATCATTTCTTTTGATTTAAGTATTTAAATATTTTTATTCTAACTATAAATTACAAAAAAAATAATAATAATAACCAAAAAGATATTTAATTTGCAATAATTTTGCAAAAATTTATTAATAAATATCCAGTAATTCAATGTCAAAAAATCTCATTTTCTTCAATGATTTATCATTTTGACTAATGTTACAAATTATAAAATAGTAATTATACTGTACCTGGACATATATATAGAATATTTAGAAAAAAGAGACCAATTTATATAAAATTTTAATTTTTCTGCAAAATATTAGTTCATTTAAAAAAAGTAAATCTTTTAAAAGTTCATTCATTGCAATGCAAATGCAATCCAATTAATAAAAGGATTAGAGAATTGAATCTAATTCTAAGCAAATAATTAAATTAAATATTCGTTAGATTTACTTCAGTTCACATTTATTTCGATTATTTATTCAAAAATAAAATCATAGAAAATTTTTTTGCAATTTGTATCAAAAATATTTCTGCATTTAATGCATAAAATTATTTTTCATTTAAATTTTTTTTTTGTTTTTATCAGTTGTCTAATCATTTGAGATTCTGTTCGGGATTATAAGTATTGATAGATTAAGTAATAAAATAAAAACAAATTAATACTAATAAATATTTGTCGATCAAAACTGTTTATGTTTATAAATTAGGTACGAATTGGTGGCATTCAGCCAATCAATCAATAATAACAACAATTTATTTTTTTTCATTAACTATATATTCGTTTAAAGAATTTTAATCCAAGAAAAAGTACATTGAATTCTGTGCCAAATGGAGTCAAATAGAGATTAAATTTGATTTAAAATTCTATAAAATCTTTTTAAAAGTCATAAAAAATCAATAATTTAGTCGGTTTTAAAGAAGAAAAAAATATTGACAGATGAGCTAAGCTTGTTTAGTTGAATATAGGATGCACACCCAATATCGGATGGGAAAGTCGGGCCCTGTGCCGGTGACTAATACATGAAAGGGTATATTGAATTTATGCGACAAAATGACAGAATTTATATTTAAGTTAAAATTTATTGTCAGAACGTTTGTCAGACTTAGTTGTAATTAAAAGATATTAAGAAAAAAATCTTATTAAATAAAAAAATTAGTCTTGTATCCAATCTACTAATTCTGGTCCTTTAGTGGCAAAAATTCACCCATTCCTCAAAAGTTTTCAAGTTTTGAAGTTCTGAACTGTTTGTTCAGATTTGATATAAATATTTATTCGATAATAACTATCAAAAAATAATTCTTAATTTGAAATAATTTCTGTCACAAAGTCTTATAAAAAGGGAAGATTTGATAATTAATTGAATAAAAAGCCGATAGTTATACAAATTAGAGGTTATTCGCACCGTTATTATAATTAAAACATCGGATGTTTTTATCTATTTTTATAAACAAATTAATACTTTTCTTGTGATAATATTTCAGACTTCTATTAAATGCTTAGTCCATATATCGATATTATATGTATTATATAATAAATAAAATCTAATACTCTATTAAAAAGGGTTTATTTTCATAATTTTTTGCTAAACATTCAAATAATTTATGTTTTAAACCGTTTTATCGATGAAATTCAAGTTAATTGTCGTTATTTAAGGCTTAAAATTGTCATTAAATTACACTAAAAACCTAAAAAATATATGAATAAAAATTTCAATTAACGATAGACTGATAGCAATAAAATAAAATAAAGAAAATACAAAGAAAATAAATTTATTGATTATTTTTCTTCAGACGAATTAAAAAAATTTTATTCCAAAGTCGAAAATATAAATATATTCATTGCAAGAATATTTGGTTAATGAGATTCAATGATAGACTACAGATAGGAATAGCTATAAAATTACATAATCTCTCAAAAAGTTATTAAAGATATGTAAAAAATAGTAAAAAATCGAAAATAAAATAAAATTAAAAAATCAGATTCGTTTGGAAACGGCTTAAGTAAACCTTGAGAGACAATGTGTGCGATTGTGGCGTTGGGTTAAGTGTCTGATTGGCTCTCTTATCATATGTGTCAATGCAAAACATAAAAACATATTTCACATCTCAGACCTTGTCATCACTGATCACTACAGTAGTAGAAAGAGATTCTTAAAAATATTCTGTATATAAACAAAGTATTGGTAGAATAGGTTACGCAGAGATCAATCCAGTCTTGCGCTCAATTTCTTGCTTTTGCTTAAGTAATCAAAACGTGTTAACCCTTTCTGTGATTGTCGGCTTGAGAAGCAAATTAAGCCCTATATCTCAAGAATCTAATGGAAAAGCTATAGTCTATAGACTATTCTTGTAATACATAAGTAATTCCGAACTTTTTCATTCAGATTTAGTGAATGGAAATACCGAAACAGTTATTCCGAACTGAATTTACTTTGAATTGAACCAAAGGTTAATAATACGGAAAGAGTCGAATATATATATATATATTGAGTGCAGTTACCTGTAGTATATTTAAAGAAACTCCAGGGTATTTTTGTTACTTAATGGCCTAAAGAGAATAAATTCAATAATTTATCAATAAATACATTAATTAAGTAAACAAAAAGCTGAGACGTTATGACATTTAATGTGATATAAATATCGAATAAAATAAGTATAATATGAAAGACGAGGTATTTTCGAGTGCTTTTTGGGTCAAATGTGGGACAAAAACGGCATTTAATTATTTGTGGATATCATGTGTAATACACGTGTAATCCAATCCAAACTAATAAAATCGAGTTTTCTGCTAAATATCTATAAATAAATCAAAAACAATATGAATCTGATTGCTATAATCGGAATATTTTATTCATTATCTAATTCTTTATAAACACAAAGAATATCTTTTTTTACAACATTTTTATCATAAATCTGAAGGTTTCCCAAAAAGACAAACTATTTTTTGAATACACTTTGTATTATCTTATACTTAAATGTTTATAATTATTTAATTTCCTCTTACTTTAAATCCATAGCTTATCACAAGTGAAAAAATTAACAAATATTTAGAATAAAAGTTCAAAAAAAATAATTTTTTGTACAGAAATCCAATTGAATTATATTTCGAAATTTCTTAATTCATTAGAGTTTATGATTTAATCAAATATTATTATCGGAAAAAGTTGTTTAAAAATAAAATAATAAAGTCATCGATAATTAAATGATTGGAAAAAATCAATTTTAAATTCTGACAGTTATTGAACAATCGCTGTTCAGTTGCAATAGAGATCGAGTTCATCGCTCGACTCATTGGTATAAACATTAGAAATATTGCGAAATATTCTCATTGTCTTTGATTCCAATAAAATAATCTCTGTTTGGGGTAAAAGGTTTTGGCGTAAAGTTTTCGCATCCGTTCATGTAATATGTGAACCAAACAAACCATAAGATAAGTTAGTTATCATATGGAAAGGGGTGGCCAACGGCTTATAAATGAGTGAAAATCCTCTTAAGCACCAGTGAGATAGCCCTCAAGATTTTCAGATAAAAGTGACTCAGAGTCAGAGGCGCTATCTTTATACGATTTAACCGAAATTTAATCAAATCCATATTAATTATGTGTCGGCTCAACTTTCAGCTTAATTCCATTGAATCCAAACTAAATTTAAGCTTTGCTGCCATTTTGCCTCTCACTAAGTTCAACAAGTTGCCCAGGCGTCTTTTTAATCAGATTAGAATCGAATCAAAATTTCCGCAAATTGACACCAGGCTAACTGATACAGCTATTGATGATGGCAATAATCAAGATACTCTATGATTTTTGTGCTGACATTCATTCCGAAGAATTTAGCGAGAATTCTGATCAGGCTTATTGATTAAATTTAAGTTTAATTCAACTATATGCCCCAGTCTAATCTTCTGAATTGATGAGCTTGCACATGTCTATTACGTATATGCATCTGCAGTCCGTTCATCAGCCAAACACGGTATCGTGATTAATGCATGTCTGAGCCAGACAGTTTAGGGCAGACAGGGTGAGAATTTGAATTTAATGTTTGAGCAAATTATTATAAATTGTTTGGCATAACTTCCAGATCTCTGATCCATCTCATGGGTATTGGCCATCACCTGCCAAACTCATGAATAATTCGTGAGCCATTTGATCGGACCGTTTGAATCTAATGATAAACTAATTCTAATGACTTTTATTTCTATTTATAAATTCATTTAATTTCAAAAAACACTAGAATTCAATGACTTTTTTGATAGAATTAATAGCTTTAAGATTTATGTCTTAACGATAAGACTCTAACAGATCAATAGGTGGAGTGATATTTACCAATACATATGAACGACAATGAATGATATGAATGGCATTGCAATACTGGTATTCTTTGAGGTGCTATACGACGACTGCATGTTCTCATCGCATGTTTGGTTAGTTTACAGTTAACTTAAGAATCTATAGAATTGTTTTCAATATAATTAATGCATGAAATCCTTATGACATTCACGTGTTTTATCAGTGCTTTCAAATCAAGTCTCGATTCTAATCAGATTCATATCACTATATGATTCATAAGTTTTATTAAGAAAATAGTTTTTCATTTTTAAATACTTTGCAAAAACGTTAATAATTGAGAAAAAAATTGGTAAAAGAATCGCATGCTTTGGAGAGTTCAGTGAATTTAGTTTTTTTGAACTAAACTGAATTGAATTTATATGAATTCTAATTAAAACTCATAAATCTATTCGATGACAGATTTAAGATATAGTAATCGATTAAAAAAAAGGGATGACTACAGCCCAGACACGCAATCGGTTTGCTTTAAATGAGCGCATATTTTGATTCAAAAAATAAAAATTAAAAAAAAAGTTCTCTAAGTTTTAAATCACTTAACGATATGACGATAATTATTAAACAAATTATAAGCATTTGATTGCATTTGTTAGCCAAAGCAATATTTAGGTCTTATATAAGAGCTGTGCAATTGTGTACAACAAATACCGAAATCCTTGGCATTTATGTAATCAAAAGGAAAACAAATAATTGAATCGATAATCAAGTGACGCATACCTCCCAACCACATCACTATAGCTGTTGGCGTCGACTGTTTGGCTTCACTTTTGACGAATATATCGAATCGAAAGTCTTTACTGAACTTCAACTCAAACTTCGGTTTATATGCAATCATATCGTTTGCGTCCAATGAAAGACCATTTCTGACCATTTGGTGGTCATATTCACCGATTTGGCCGCAATTGCCGATTACTATATTGTTTATATGAACGGGACGTCTAGTCAGTTGCAATAATCTCTTGCCCTGTAAGCCCATATAGATCCACTTGGCCAACTTTTTAAGACAAGTGGCCCGCTGGCACACTTGGCCTCTGCCAGGCTTTCGTTTGGCACCAGTAGGAAGACTGTCATCTCTATTGTTGTCTGCTGTCTGTGAGAGAGCACAGACAGACTGATCTCCTTTCCATCGTTGGAGTGAACCGCACGGGAGTTGACTTACAAACAAAGTTAGGATTAGATTGTCCTCCAATTGTAAGCCCAGTTCTAATCTAGAAATGAGGAACCGCTTAAAAGCTCTCTTGAGCAGACTTTCAGCATGACAGTCCACTATGCACTCGGCTTTCGATGACTCGTTGCTCGGATAGCATTTGGTTCCCGTCGAAAGTGCCACTACTTTGCGCTCAATCGCAGCACAAGTATTGCTATTCTTGTATTCGCAAACAATAGCCGCCAATACTGTGTATTCACTCTTTGGGTTCGGTTTTCCTGATTTCCCTATTATTGCGAGTTATTTATAAATTCAACTTTTTATTCATTGCTTTTATTTTTGTTTGACGTGAAGTACAGATAATATTTAAATAAATAACTTTTGTACAGAAAGTCTTGATTCAGAACTTTGTTTGCAATTAAGTTATCGACTGATTATAATTGCAAACAATGAACTCAAATAAAGAATATTATTATCAAACATAAGATTAATGTTTATGCAAAATATCTATTCATTTATTCCGTTGATTCAAATGATCCGAACATTAAATATCAAATTACTTATCAAATAATGGTTTAAACTTAAAAGTGTTTATTCACCCAAAGAGTACATAAAAGAGAAGAATATTTTTGAAGCTTATAATCAGAATCAAAGTCTAATCTTATGATTTGGAAAATTATAGTCAAATCTAGTTTAGGGTTAAATATACTGTATTTATAAAAATTAAATCATATTATAGTAAAGAACTTAAAAAATAAGTTAAACTTAAGTTTGAAATCAAAAAATAAATTATAATTGAATCGAAAAATTATACCCAAATTATTGAAACTTTTGTAACACAAGTCTCCGATTTCGTAGTCATAATTCATCACAAGTTTAATTGATTTGTTACTCAAATTAATTAAAGAAAAAAATTATTATAAAAAGTCCTCAATTTAATCATGTTTTGCGAGATGTTCACTCAAATTAATGGACTCTCATATATAATATGCAGTAATTCTTAATTTTTTAATTAATCACTTAAGCATCTAATCTAAGCTTTAATCGACAGATAATTATCAATTATATGTAATTTTTGTAACGATTTTAAAGAATTTTTTAACAAATTTTTTAATGTTTCCTAACATTTGTTTACATTCTTATGATTCAAATGCTTTGAGCGTTTCTGCGCAACCATTGCTCGTAAATGTGTTTTATTGTAACCTATGTTAGGCTTTGAGCTAATGTTCAGCTAATGTTAAGGAATAGGAATCGGGTATTGAATGCATTATTCCGTTATTCACTGCAAATACTGTGTATGGAAAACAACTTTTTGATCGCAGTTCAAGTTTAGCTCTTCTACTCTTTAAAGAACATTTATTTTGATTTTATTTTTATATTCAATCTAAATGTTTGACTGCTTTAACATCAATGCCATTAAAATTGAAGTTCAGTTCATATATGAAAAGAGAAGAGAATTCCTAATTGAATAATGATTTGAATTCTGGCCAAAACATTATGTGCTAACAGTGCTAACAGTCCTGTAGTTCTGCTAAATCAGACGATCAGTGTCTAAATATAGCGAAGAGCACACACACCAAACGGCGAAACATTTGCACAGCATTTCGTAATCCCATTCCCATTCGGATTCTTGTATTCACTCATACACTCCGGCTATGGATTAGAGTTAGGTTAGAGTGAGTGCGCATTCATATCACTACTGCTCTAATCATAGCATAGCCTCACAGTCTATGCATAGCACGCATAGCACAGCACAGAGAGTATCTGACTGTCAGTCAATTCCGTACCAGTGCTCAAAAAACTCTCAACAAATTAAACTGAACTCAACTCTCAGTTTTAGTTGTTTTAAATCAGTTCTCATTTGATTTTGAATTTCAATTCAATTCAATACGAGTTTTGAGTTTTTATTTTGATTATGAATTATAAGTAATAATAATAATAATAATTAAGTGTTTTTATGCAATAATAATGTCAAGAAAAGTCATTAACCGATCAATGAATTATATAACTAATAAATGATATTTCCTTTTGTTATTCATTGAATGAAATTTATATAATATTTTGAATAGAATTTTAAAATTGAATATATTTTAAGCAATTATTATAATAATAATTATAATAATTATAATGTTCTCATTTGAAACGAAACTATACTTCAATTCCTATTATTGTGCGAAAGACTAAGAATTGTGCGAAAAGAGAACAGAATTTGCAATACAATAGTCAATAGTCTCTCTCAACAGAAGCTATTGATTCAGATCTGAATCGAAAGTCGAATCGTATTCATACGCGAAAATAATTTAACCGAAATGTCGAGCATATGTACGGCCAGTACTGTAACGCTTCCAAACTCTAATAACAAGACTAATACTGACTCTAATAATATGAATAATAACAGCAATAATAGTAATGAGAATCAGAATAATATGATTTCTTCTGTCATTGAAAGTCAAGAAATTCTCAATAATTTGAAATTAATTAAAGAGAAGATCGAATCGAATGGCGTTAGAGATAGAGATAGTAATGATGTGATCAATAAGTGCTGTAATAATGGGTTCAAAGATATCCAAAACAATGCAAACAATTGTCATAATATAGCGGACAAGAAGTCGCTTCAAATCGACCTCTCCTTAGATAATGATGTCATCGATGACAACATTGCTAACGACAGTGACTTAGAGTACAGTCAGTCCTCGACTCTGTCCTCGTCGCCGGTCACCTCACCCATAGACGAGACGTTCGGTGCCCTCAATGAGTCACTTCTGGAGCAGAAGTTCTCGAAACTAGCCATCACTGACTTGAGTCGAACCGATTCGCCGGTCATTCAGATCAATGGCGCCAACAGTTTCGATGACGACGACGAGGAAGGCTATATTGAGGTGAGGGCCCCACTGCTGAGGAGCACCTCATTGAAGACGGGGAAGACCCCACCCGGCACTCCTCACCGCAAGAAAATCGTTCGGTTCGCCGACGCCTTGGGTCTGGACTTGGAATCAGTTCGACATATAATAACCGACGACTTACCGACTGTTCCCCAATCAGCGTTCGGAGCGCTGAAACTGGCGAACGGCGCCGAACAGACGAACGGTACGTCCAAAGCCGTTCCCTGGTTTATGCAGAAACAGGTGAAGAGTGGAAGTCCACCCGTCAATCGACCCAACCTGAACCTGGAGTTCATTCAGCCGAGCTCTCTATTGAATTTCATGGATAGGGTTCGCAACAATAAGGTCTGTCTGGAGAACTGTGTCGTATCTAACAGTGCCGGCAATCTGAGCATAACGTGTATTATCCGAGTATTGAACGTCTCATTTGAAAAGGCAGTCACTTTGAGGTATACCCTAAACGAATGGCTCACTTGGAACGAAGCGCTCGCCTCTCATATGCCTAACTCATGCGATGGCTTTAGTGACAAATTCACGGTAACCTTCAGCGTAAGCGCCGGCGGCTATTATTTGTCGCCCGGACAGAGATTGCTGTTTGCACTCAAATACACGGCCAACGCTGAAGAGTATTGGGATAACAATATGGGTCTAAACTATTCACTTATTTATCGGTTTTGAAACCAATTGAATGAAACAATTATTTTCAAATATATTCTCTATTATTCTCTGAAGTCTTAGTCAGACTTTCCTCTCTCTTAAGGTTTGATTTATTGAGAACGGCATACAAATCATGTAAATCATTATATTATTAACTGGTTTTCAATTATTTTGGCTAAAAGTCTTATATTTGAAAAGAAAAACTAATTTGACATTTATTTTAAACGAATGCTCTCTTTATTACTTAAGGTATAGAAATATAATATTTTTCTTCTCTTATTTTTTTATATTTTTCTATAATTAATTTTATTTAAAGCCAACGACAGCTTATTTCTGACCGAATATAAGACTTTTACCCAAAAAATAATAATTATTATTATAAAGAAAACAAATGTTAATTAGATTTTGATTTACAGTAATTTTTATATAAAAGTTGCAAATAATCAATACTCAAAACCTTCTCTTTCTCTTTGAATCAAATATATAATTAATCAATCGTTTGAATGAATGAATATATTATTTTGTTTTATTCCCTTTTAGTCTTAACTTTAAGAAAGTTTCGGACAATTTGAACACTTTTCTCTCAATTTTCTGAGAAATATTTTTTCTGATTATATAAGAAATACTTTAAGTGAGAAATGAATTTGCGATAAAAGATGGAAATTGTTTGCCAAACGAATGTCAAACACATATAAAAATATATTTTTTGAATATCCAGTGTCAAGAATATATGCATTTTTTTGTTAATATTGAGTACAAAATATAGTTTTCCAAAATGCGAGCGAAATGTAAGGCATTATAATTATAACTACTGTTATAAATATGATTATTAGTAATAAATTATAAGATTTTTTTTAGTTCTTATTTATAATTTTTTTTTATGAATTCGGTTCGCAATTAATTACATTAATATTGAAAGCCTTTAAAGGCATATCAGAAGTGAATCGAATTATTATTATTATTATTGCATTTGATGGCAAAGTTGTTATAAAAAAAATGAGTTTATAAATCAATTCTATTAACAACCGATCGGTTTATTTAATCCAATTTATAATTAATGATTGAATTAATAATTATAAACAATTTTTTAAATAGAGATAAAAAAGAGCGAAGAACTAGTTTTTATGTTTGTAATAATTTTCTGATTTTTATCTTTATTTATCTTAAAATTTAAAGAATTTATTTTTCTCTTCCTTTAAATTCTGGAAATGAAACGGCAATACAATTGCAAGAAATGGATATTTTTTCAAAAGAAATGATAAATAAATTAAATATTACTTATTCTTACTGTTGTATTGTTTATAACGAACAGTCCGAGAGCTTAAGTATTTTTAACTTATAAAGAATATACTGTATATCCAAATGATTTATGTTTTATCTCAATATTAATCCGTGAATGAATGTGCCATTAAATTAACACAACAACAGAGAAGAATATTTTGAAAATATTCGTTGAATTATTAAATATGTTATAATTTATTAATGAAGACGATTATTATGAACACAATATAAGGTCAGAACGAATATGTGAATAAAAAGTTACTATTTATTCGAATATAAGTTATACACAAAAAGTCTATTGAATTTTTAGCACTTATTTTAATTAAATTATATCAATAGTAATGTTATTAAAGAATTCTTTTATTTCTTTTATTCAGTTTATATACTAATTGCAGATTTCATTGTAAAACCAATTCTTAAGTCTTATTCATCCAAACACTGTATTTATTTAATTATATTTAGTTATTATATTAGAAAATAAATTTTGTTGTATTTAATTGTGTTTTTGCTATTTATTTCAAACTAATTGTTTGACTCTTTTTTTAAAAGCAAAATAATCCCCAATTTGTTTGATTTGATCGCTTATTCAACCCTTTGATAGAGTGCTGTAAATTTGTAATCAAACTATTTTCAAAGGTTAAGCCGAATCACTTCATCCCCTTTACTACTGAATCACGACTTCTATTAAATTCTTTCTTCGTTTGGACTCTATTTTGTTGTTTAAAGCGAATAAAATTTTATACCAAAATCTCAAATTACAATCCAAGTTCAGGTTTATTGAGAACGTATTTGACTTTATTTATAGTACAACAAAAAAATTTGCCGGCTTTTCGGGAATCTCGACAAATAATTTTGTTTTACGAACAAAACTTATAAAAATAATGTTTCTTCAGATCAAACGAACAGTTCTTTATCGGAGCAGAAATTCTTAACGATTTTTATTGAAATGAAATAAAGATAAGAATTACTCTTTATATCCACTCATTTGACATCTTATGCATTATTTTATTCAAGAATTCATTGAATTTATTATCGAATTTATTTTTAGACACATTTCTCAAACTTTAGTCGAATAAATGAGAAAAAACTAAATTAAAAACAAAAACAAATATTTACTGATAAGTTATAACTTGCTGTCAATAAAAGGTAAGCAATATATGTGAACAGAATATTCTATTCAACTGAAGATAGTATCAAGTATATATTTATATGTTTCCGAATAACAGATCCAATTATTTCTGCAATTTATATAATACTCTAAATATTATAAATAATTTCTAAATGAGATTATAAATAGTTTTATATAAAAAATGGCTATAAATCTAAAATAATCCATATTTACATAAAATTATTTTTGACTTATATAATGAACTGCATTATAAGTGTTTATAATATTTTCATTTGGTTGGAACAACGCGTGGGAACTATATATAAAGAAAACCCCTTTTCGGGTTCATCACCTTAAGCAGGGTGCTAGATGTAGCTCATTTTATGATGTCTCGATCAGTTAATATGTCAATATAATTAACATTAATTTTTTCAATTTGCTTACCATTAGCTAAAGCTAATAATTATTGAAAATAGCATTTCAAATGTCAATTAATGTGAAAATAATTTGAATTTACATCAATTGCACTATAATTTTGAAAAAGAAAATAATTATATTTGAAAATTGAATTTTCATAAACTTTAATAAAATGCTCTATAATTTTGAATAAGATTTTGAATATAGAATTTGGGTTAGAGTTGGAGTTGGAGTACGAATACCTGTACAGCCGTATTGAACAGATCTAACAGACAGTATTCTCCACTTTATCTCTCATCAAATTCTTAGACATTGTCTGACTTTTAGAAAATCGAAACGAATGGCTCGTTTGGGCAAAAAGAAAAACAAAATTATAATAAATTCATTCTTTACTACTAGTATTCATTGAAAACAACTTTTATTATGAATGTCTGTATCTGAGACTCTAAACTGGTTTAAGAGGTAGACTCGACCGCATCCTTCACTAACCGATAAGATCTTTAAAGAATTCTTTTTATTTTTAATTCTGAAGATTTTCAATACTTTTTTACACCTCTCAGACATCAACCCAATTGAAAATCAATCTCAACAGTCATTTGAATGAGTACTGAAAATTGAAAAGCATTTGATTTATTTTAAATAATTTGTATTAATTAAAACTAATTTCAATTTTGATATTTTAGATATCATTTGATTTTTCGAGAAATGTTCGCAAATTTTTTAATTTTTATTCGTTTTCACTATGAATTTAAGCGCTAATAAAAATAATAATTATTTGAATTTAGATTCAGATTTAGATTAAGTGTTGGTCAGGAAAACTAAGCGACTGTTTATTGTTAGCACAAAACTTGTATGACTGCTATCTTATTCTGGATTTCACTTCAATTTCTCCTTAATTTTTATTTATTATCGTTTTCCCCCACAGTTTCCACAGTTTTAGTCGAAACCAATATTTGACTGAACCTCACACTCAATGTTCAGTAAGTCTTGTCAGCCCTAACCGAATGCTTCAGAACTCGAATATTTCACGTGTTTCAGTCGTGTACTGACTCTCAGATAACAATTCAGACTATCAGTGCTTCACAGTCTACACAGTACAGTACAGTACAGTAGAACTTGTATGCTCATTCAATATTCAAGTAAATATTTTCTTCAATTCTTAGACAAAATCTAATTAGTATTTAGTCTAGAAATTAGATATTATAAAAAATAGTTATTTCATTGATTGAAAAATTCGTAATTAGTTGGCGTTGTTTTCAAGTACTTTATGATAATCAGTGTTTAGGACGAGTATAAGACAAAACAGTGTTCGTCAGAACCTTTAAGCACTTATGCGTACAGACAGATAGAATCTCAAGCCTTGAGGAATTTAACTGAACAACAGAATTGTATGCACAGTGTCTACGGGAGAGACCCACGCAGTCCGTCCTGCCAACTGTCCAATAATTATTTTGAATAATAATTCACTTTTAAATATCTAGAAATTCAATTAATTTCAAACCATATAACGACACAATTTATAAAAATAATTCAATTTCTTAATGAGATTTTATTAACGAAAAAGAAGTAATAAATTCTTGCAATAAATTAAATAATATTTTCTGTTTAATGGCTAATAATTCATTCATTGAGGAAATCACAGCTAGTTTTCGCTCAAATCTAAACGATTTTTATGTAAATGTGTTTTAGAATATTCATTAAGTGATCGGGAAGATTGAGTTTTTTAGTGCAAAACTGTTAACATATAAAACAAATGTTCATTACATTAGATTTGAATTTTAAAAATATATATTTTTATTATTTCTGTTATTTACTGATTATTTCGAAGTTCTACTGATTTGTGAAAAATAATTTGTTTTGAATAGTAATTAAATAAATCTTTCGCAACAGAGATGAGTGGAGTGAGCAAGGAGGGTGATTGCTGCTTGTTGCAAAATTACCATTTTTTATGATCGGACAAACTTTTCAATACTTGATATTTAGTTAAATATGCCCTTTACTATGAATTAGGTGCCAGATATGTTTACTTTATATGTAAAACAAACAGGGTACGCACCAAACTAATAGTTATCTTAATCACCTTGCTACTGAATGTAGTTGTCATTATTGTCATTGACATATTAACGAAGACAAACACTGGAGCTCTTGATGCGAACACTTGTTGACAAAGTGCTCAAAATCGTAATCAATGAACAGTCAATCGGACTGTAATTCGAGCTCAATCTGGAAAAGGATAGAAATTATAGTTTTTCTTATTATTAAATATAAATTTTATAAAATGATTATTAATATCTCAACAAATATTTATCCAAATATAGTCTGTTTTGACACCAGAGGGGGTCTATCGGAGTAAAAATGACAGTTTTCTCATAAATCTTAGAATGGGGTAAAGGGTGGGGTTAGTGGTGACCAGAATTGCAACAAAATATTATCCAATCCATCAAATGCTCTACCAATTCAATCGACTTTAATTGAATTTAATAGATATCAAAGTTATTTTCGGTGAATGACAGAAAAAAATAATAAATCTTAGGGTAGATAACCTAGGTTATGCGAACAGTATTGGCTCTCCTTTAAACCATTGTATTCATTAAAATGGTTCGGGTGATTTATATAAAAAATTAAAGTCTTTGTTATAACGAATGCATTCAAAGGATATAAAAATAAATAACTCTTAAAATCAGTTTATTCGTCGCGAATAAGATTTTTTGATACTTTTGCCAAAAGAACACGAATTGTAAGTAAAAACAAATGAAAGGATGAAAAGTCAAAGGATGTTAAGGATGTCGTAATCTAATCATTAGATGTACTCTAATGTCAAATGAACTTAAATTAGACAATGATTACATTTTTGCTAAAAATAAGCGACAATTTCTGGGAATGAATGAAATGCGTATTCAAACGAATAAACAATTTTGTATTCAAAGCCCAAAAGATTAGAATCACTTTAAGAATCGCTTTTAAATTGAGAAAAGATTTATATTTAGTTTAAATCCTAAACCAATTTAGCAAAACATAAATATTTATGATTCAAACATAGTTTTGATTTAATTCTTAAATACACTCAATTAGAGTCTGTGTTGATCTGAGAACAGATTTATTAGTTTTCCAATATTTCTGAATTAAATATTTTTTATATCCAACTTATTTATCAAAGAACTAGATATACTGTACGGACGAATGGAATGCTTTAAATGTTGACATTTCAAACATTTTACCCGGAAATACACAACTCTCTAAACTACTGCAACAGAATTTCAGGCCTTTTTAGTCGAAATTACGACAATTTAGAAATAAAATTAAAGATAAAATGTTTGATAAACTAAATTAACAATTGATAAAAAATAATTAATTTTTAGAAAAAAATACAAACATTAAACTAAACATAGATTTATTGTCTTTAAAAGAGATAACAAAACTGATGACTGAAATGAATTTTCATACGATTAAAGAGTTTAGTTTATGAGCTCTTGCTCTCCTATTTGGATCATCAGTTCTGATGAGATGTTCTTTTTCTATCCAATCAAAGATAGATTCCGTTTCAACAGCTTTTCATCTGTGGTTATCCCGAAAGGCTTGAAAACTTATCTTATAGTAAGTGTTGTTTGCATTTGAATGCATTATGAATTTTAATTATATAAAGAATTGGCGTCAAGTGAAGGGTAATCAATGTTCTTACATAACATGATATGAATATTAGATTAGTTGATGTCTGTGTTGTATAGCCATCCGATTCTACAGATTTACACTTAAAAAGTCTGTATTTGACTATCATTTAAATGATTACTAATTTAATTAAATGCAATCAATCCTATTATAAATATTTAAAAATACTTTTATATACAGTATAATTGTAAAGAAGATAATCATTAAATGTCAGAAAATGTTTTATTCAAAAAACTTTATATAATTGTTGCGCAAAAATGCGAACATAAAAATAATTCTGTTATTTATGCGATATTTAAAATAAGTTAATAAATAATTTAAGGAAACTATGATATGTCAGTGAAATCTAAAACAAAACTAAATTCAATTTTATGCCAGACTTCTGCATGAAATAGCTTTATATTGTATACTCTTTTTATTTGTGTTATTCAAAACCAGTACTGGTTTTAAGTCATGTCATGTCCTTCAGACTCAAAGTCTTCATTCAAACAATTTGTAAGAAAAATTAGTTTTTCTATAATTAAATTAATATTAACTGCTTTTCTATACAGGAATAGTCTCTATAATTACAATCCAATAGTTTATGTAAATTACAGTAATTTTGAATAATTATAATTATACTCTTCCACAAATTTTGTTGCTTCTTCATTATCTTGATTTAGCTTGATCACAAGTCTTATAACTAGTTATTTTGAATGATTGACAAACAAATTGAATAAACGATAATTTGAAGGCAGAAAAGGATGCAAAAGCGTATACATTTAGATATGGGACCTATACTGCTGTATAAGAGTAGAAGAAGTCAGAAGAGAGCGGAGAAAACTGTCTGACACTAACTCTAATCGGTGTGAGACTTGTCAACACAATAATAGCTGTGCTCGCAGTCGACACTAAGGCTTATCAATACATATCATAGATATTGTGTCGAATAAAAGCAGAGATTTCTTTATTTCTTTCTTTTTTATTAGTTATCGGTTTAATAATCGACGAAATAGGAGGCCTTGAAGGGGTCATAACTCCAATACTATTTGCTAAAAAAATTCACTCAATTTTTGGCTCTTTGCCCATAAAATTACACAGAATTGTGGTGAGATGTGCCGTATCTACCAATAGGTTGAGTTTCACAATCTATGCTAAGCTTTCGCATTGCTTTTAATAGCAATAAATTAAATATAACATTCATAAGAATGAAACGATAGCTTTATGTGCCCTTTAAGTAGGATTTTTGTCAAATAATACCGGGGGCAGTTTAAACGCATGAATCAAGCGCATGTTTAGCATGCTTTTGAATCTGGGATATTTAGTCTCTGAATCCACAGATCGGCGACAGGTTTTTAAATTTCTCTTTACTTTATTTTTATGGAACAAATGTTTTCTGTTCTCTCGAATCGATTTATTTGTTTTCTGTTTCGTTAGTTTTTCTTTAATTTCCTAATTTTCGACAAAATTCTAGAATCAATACAAACAAACTGATTGTTAGTGTCGGTTGAGTTTATTTAGAAATCAAAAAAGATGACAGCTATTTATAAATGATAATTCAAATTAGTTTAGAGCCTGACTATTGAGACTGGAATGGCATTGATGTGTATATAAAGAGACGAAATCGGGACACGACTCGTCGTCATTATCTGTTGTGTCGCTGCTATACAAACAGTGATATTACACTCACTCTAAACACACGCACTGTTCATGTGATTTCCTAAGATTGCAAATAATTTTTATGAATTCTAATTCATTAAAATGTTAGCTGATTTTGATAGCCGAGTGATCACTCTATCACTCATTTTCCATCCAATGTTTACTTCTCAGATCATATATAACTGATTTGTATTTAATTTTAATGTCAGACTACTAGTTGTGATCAGAAAACTTCTGACACAACGACAAGAATTAGAATAATAACAAATAAAAAACAGAATTCAAATGAAAGTGTTGTTGAAAGCGAACCAAATATTTTGATTTCTTAATGATATATAAATATCTTATATTTCTTAACTTCATCTCATCTGCCAAATAAAAGTTTGTATAGAATTATCACAAATAAAATTAGAAAAAATATGTATATTGTGTTAACTGTACTAAAACTGCGAAATCTTAACATTTATTTATAGAAGAGCTTCAAAAATAAAACTATTTTCAAGTCTCGACTTTCCTATTCTCTCCAAAAAACATTCATTCAGTTATTTGAAGCACATCTCTGAAAATCTCAACCATTTTATCAGAAAACACATCATTTTTCTCATAAAACCATATAAATAATTGAAAGGTTAAAAGAAATCTTTATTTAATTTCTTGTTTTTTGTATTAAACTCATCGTTGAATGGCTTTATATTCAATGTTTGCAATATTGTATTCAATGAATCCAGTCTTCACTCAATCTATCAATTTTTAATTACAGAGTTCTCTCTTCTCTCTCTCTCTCTCACTCATCGCATCTCAATTTGTAAAATATTATGACTACAGTTGTGCCAATCGATCGGTGGTTTTTGACTCTGGACCACAACCTTTCTTATTGCGGTCGACATACTTTTGGCGTTCCTAACAGCACAGACGGTAAGAATCGGTTTTGAGTTTATTTTTATATTATCTAATCCTAAGTCATTAATAACAATGAGAAGTATTGACAGAACTATTGTTTATCTAAAATATTATCTGTAATTCAATCCAATGTTTACAAAGTATTTGAATGATTCGCATATTTACATAAATTATGAATTATAGCGATAAGGGCTTAATAAATGAACCTGTTTCTCAGCAAATGCTTCCAATTCCAACTGGGTACATAACCAAACTGTACCAGTTTCCTGTAATAACACGTGTGATTTAAGTTGTTATTCTTATTAATAAAGAATGAGCAAGCACAAATAAGCATACAATTATAACTAGATCAATATTTTCTGTGATTTAAATTCGATCAATTCATAACAATATTTGTACTAGTTTCTTTTCTCTTTTTGGTTTAACACTTGGCTATATTTAAACCAATTACTTGATTCACTATTGAACTCATTCTATAGTATTTACCAATTTTTAAGTCATTTTCTGCCATCGAGTCTATAAAGTTCGTCGGGTGTAATATTTTCTTCAACTGAGCTCGGGCTGTAAGCCTGAGTTTGTACCTGAGCAAAATCTAAGCTGATCCCATTGGCCACCCCTTGTTTCTCTAACTGACATTCTTTTTATAAATAATGAAACCATCAATACATAGCAAATATCTGGCAAAAGCACAACTGTGTCATTGCGTGTCTCTATGTATGTGTGCTTTCAAAAAAATAGCGTTCGTTAGCGTCACCTCATGTTGTGGTCGTTCCATCGGAATCCTTGGTACAATATAAAGGGCAATCTTCAATACTGTATTCTTTTATTCGTATGTTCTGTAGTATTATAGCTCACATTTTTAGGCCCAGGAGCTATTCGGACTGAACGTCTGCCCATATCTGTCTTTTTCCTTAAAATAAAAAAAGAGCAGAATTATAGTCAGACGACTTCATAGACATTATTCTCTGTCAAATTGTTCGGTGTATTTAATTAATTATGTCGACTGACTGACTGACAAATTATTATATGATATGAGACGAGAATTAAGTCAAAGAAAAGATAATTTATATACAAATAAGATTCAAAGAAGGGGTAAATCACGCAAAGTATGACTAAATATGTGAATCTGACTGTAAGTCCATCACAAGATTTATTCGCAAATATAATATCTTCTCATAATATCTGTCTTTTGATAACTATTGATAAAATAATGATATGATAAGCCAAAGTGTAAGCTCAGGTAGCATTTTGCTGGTGCGTCCGATTACAAGATTAAAGATTATATTATAATAGACTGAATAACTGGTGATTTTTGCGTAGAGTTTATTGACACGTGTTTTGAGTTGAAATGTATTTATTTAATCTTTAATTCTCTGGCATTTAAGGCATTAGTGTTAGTATTGAGTCAAATGCGTAACATTTCTCTCCAAATACCGTATATTTTATTAATATTTTACTCCTTTTCTGTGGAAAAAAGTTTTTAAAAGTTAAAAGTTTTAACTATTAAATGAACTTTCATTGCATGGAAAGGCGGTTCTAACTCGTCTCCACTACTCCTCAAGGGTCAGACCCAAAAACCAATTCCAGTTTTGTTGCAAAATATCCCAAATATCTCTGATAGACAAACACATAAAGCTTTCATTCACGTTGTGCTGGAACAGAATGACGACTAAAATCATGTAAAATAAAACTATAAGTCAGTCTCTCTGTAACACAACTATTATAATAAGTTTGTATTCAAGTCGACAGACATTTAAAAGAAATTTTTCGAAAAATTAATTATTATATTATTATTATTTTGTTTTTTATATTTTTATTTTAAACTTTTCTTTAGAATTAACTTTTATTTCAAGTAAAGAAAAAGTATTTAAAGAATGTATTCAAAGCACAGTTTATACCAAATGTTGATTTTTATGTTTATTTTATAAGTAGAGAAAAATTTCTTTTAAAGTAGTCGGACATGAATTTAGAGCATTAAATAAGATTAAAGTCGCGAATAGTATGTGTTCGGTAACGGCTGTAACCAACAAGTCAGCCAATTATGGTCTCTCTATATCCAACACATGGCGACAGTCGAGTCCTCTCGCACTCATAATCCAACGTAAGTTTTAAATATAAATATATTTAATATATTCAAAATGATTTCATTTTGTTTTGTATCGAAAAACTTCTCACAATTTCTTTTATTGGTCTTATATTTTATGTGAGAATTTCTATTCTATGCTGAATACAAGTATTTATTTATTTCTCAGATTATTTGCCATAAATTCGACAATTTTTTTACTGATTTATGTTTGGATTTACCAAAAAATGTTTTCACAAATCTATAGAATATCTGTCAAAACGTGTTTCACATAAAGAATTAGCTTTTTATTAGATATTTCTTTATTGAATATTCGGTATTGAATGTCAAACTTAGGGCCGATTAGACACCACTGGGATGTCTGACTAACAAAATAATTACTGTATATTCAGAATAGTTTAATAAAATGAGTTCAAAGGTTTGCGTATTTGCATAACTACATCAAAAATCTTCTTCTCTTTGGCTTTTGGTTAGTTTTAATGTATTTGATATTCAAAAACAGAGTTAATTGCTTTAAGTCTATTCATACGTGACTTATATTGTGATACGTCTGACGCGAATGCGATAACATTTTCCGATATATAAACAAAACTTTATATTTAAAAGCCTTTCGATATATTAGGTATGAGTTGTCTGTCTATCTCTGTATGCGTTTCAAACATTGCATTCGTATGACTGATGTGTGACTGAGAATTGATATGAGATAGTCGTGAAGTTCAAGGCTGGCCAACGAAATATTGAATAACAAAAACTGAATTAGAATTTTATGAATACAGTCCTTTCCACATTAACCGGGACGGATTATAATTATAATCCTTTGCTGATAAAGATTAGGATAAGAGGAGTTGAGGGCAACAATCGATATGAATGCTTATAGAGATACCACTTGAAACCAGTTCTTCCCCCTTTCTCATTTCAAACTCAAACTATTCGATGTTTGCTAAAAAGATTTTCGAGTCCCGGTTAATCTGGAAAGGACTGTATATGGTAAACTAGTTGTATAATTATCTGCCATTATTATTGTAAGACTTTAAAAGTTATTGTCTCCTAATTGACAGGAATCCAGATTTTAGTTTTAGATAAAAGCAGTCATTGAACCAGATTTGGGTGAAAACAGGTTTTAGTATTGAATTCAGATTTTGTGAT
>JAQIWA010000947.1:0-23019 GCA_034693305.1 Eueremaeus valkanovi
ACCAGAGTTATCGAAAATAACAACATCTGAAGGAAATTCATATCTCTTTCTATTCTTCTCCCTATAAGTCAACACTTTTGTCCCCAAAAATGTTCAAATTATAAAATCAATAAGAAGTGTAATCGTGTTTTGTATGCATATTATTAATAAGTTTTTAAACTATTCTAACAATGCATTTAACAATCCATTCATTCTTTATTTTAGACACAAATAGAATAGAAAATTGATATTATATTAGTTGTGAATTGATTTTTGGTTGAAAAGACCAAAAATTAGTTCTAATCTGAATATTCATATATACAGTAATTGCTTAACAAAAGATCAATTATTATACAAAATGCTATTCCGGCGAACATTCACTGTTAGTCTTATACAGAATATTATACAGAATTATATTCAGTATAGACTGAAGAGCGGTATCTGTAGTGAAGTTTTTGTTTTATTTTATCGAAAGTTATATTATTTCTAAAACTTTGCTGGAATATGACAATAGCCTTAATAATCCTGAAAAAATTGACCAGAGGTCATATTAGACATTATATTTTAACATTTTTATTAGATTTAAGTTTTATTCAACATTTTTGTGTTTTATAATATTAAACTAAAATACAGTTTAATCTAATAGTTCACTAATAGTGTGCAAAATATTCTTTATTTTTATTCTTTAAAACATTTTATTAGAAAAATCATATATTTTACAGATTTTTCTAATGATAATTACAGAGCCATTAAACCTAATAGTGATTCAGACGATGCAATTACGAGCACATGTAGTAAAGCACAGCTTATTTTGGTCATTCATCCAATTATATTCGTACACAACAGCATTGGATTCATATAAAAGTTTAAAATCATATACAAAATCGCTATTCATTTCAATCATACTATTCGTACAGTAGTTGTGAAAATTTTATAATGAATTCACTATTAATTAATGTGATTATAGTCTCGACTGTACTATCTGTGTCATTATCACTGGACCTGGGACCTAGATCTGACTTTGGAGAAGGCATGCCTGACCTCTCCCATATGGTTGATTTGACCAAGGAGGCCGAGGAAGAGATTAAACGACACCCGGATAGGTATGATACGTTGGGCATCCCCGATGATATTGACTGGCATGAGCTTAACCTGAGGACATGGAAACGCCCCCAGGCACACAAGGCTGAGCAAGATGCAAATGATGATTTTGCTGAAGTGGCCAAGAGGATAAAGGAGGGCAAGAATGATGATAATAAAGACAAGTGGCACACGTTTGATGAGCATGTTAAGCCTGATCTACGTAATTTCGATCCTGAAGAAGTACCCAGTTTAGTCCAGGAAAGGTTGGATAAAGAGAGTCCGCTTAAAACTGAGCTTTAAATTCGTTATTCATTTTTTGTTTTGCAATGTTTTGTCGAAATTATTTTTGAATTATTAGTAATTTATTTAAAAAAAAATAAAAATTTCAATAATTTTAAAAATTAATTCTTTATTAACAATGTTTTGATATTGTTGAGCAAGATGACTCTTTATCTTGCAAAAAAAATGAAGTAAACCATAGACTACTTGTATATTAATTTATAAGTAGAAATAACTTGCTAATTTATTTGAAAACATTTGTGACCCGATGTTACGTTAAATCCAAGTTTTTTTTGTGTTTGTATGAGTGAAGCGCTGTTTTGTAGAGATGACTGTAACAGACAAAATGTAACTGAAAAAAGTTCCTGAGTAAAATAGTCATCACTGCAAATAATTTTTTTTGTTGTACAGTCACAAACACTTTCAAAATAGTAGAAATAACGTAAGATCGGGTAACGACTGTTTAAAGCCTTAAACTTATTTTAAATACTATTTATTTATTTGTCAGAATATACTGTAGTTTTGATTAATACAAATATTCCTGGATCATATTTATAAGTAGGCATTATAAGTTTAGGCATTATGTAGTGACCGCACCCAAGGAGGTCCTGACCTCATCAATAATACATATTTTTTTTAATCTACTTATTATTTAATATATGATTACATTTAGTAATAATATGTTTTGGCTTTTAATAGTTGGCTACAAATGTCCGGAAGAAAAGTTGAGCCTAAGCCTAATTTATTGTTAAATAATTATTTTCTACGTTTAAGACCTAAAAAAATAATCTATAAAATTGATATTCATTCAGACTGTTCGCATGTAAGACACATTCGTTTTGTAATTAATATCGTTTTCCAATTATTTTCATTTTATTGTCAAAGGTTTTGATTAAGAATTTTATTACACATTAGAGAAAAAGCTATTAAATAATTCAGATTTATATTCGATTTGTAGTTCAATTTTATCTTAATTATAAATAAATTAGGTAAATTAGCATGTTTCATGTCTGAATTTTTGTAGCAAGATGCGTTTTTAATAGTTAATTCATCGCTTAAAATGATTACTTGATAATTATCTCATATTAAAAAATGAGCTTTATCAATTTATTATAATATTCAACTGAAAATATTGTATAGTCTCTGTTGCGCTACTTCTTCGCCAAACTGTATTGACTGCTATAATGAGTAGATTTCTATTCAAAGCCTATTGTTTTGAATGCAAATTGTAATCAATTCGAAAGTATTTGCGATTATTTTTATGACAGCAATACATGTGAGTCAATGTCTGGCCTGTAATGAAACAAATTGACACAAATTACTGAATGCGGACAAAAAGTATTTATTTCCGAAAGAAATTAGTTATGAATACAACGAAAAAAAACGAAACAATAATTCATTTAGTAATTCAATGCATTTATTAATTACTGTTATTAATAGAGTTTTATTTTTTTTGTGAAATATAATAAAAAACTTATCAATTATTTAACAGCTTTTTCATGGCTTTCATTATATATCTTGAAAATGAAAAACATTTAAATAGAGTTTGTTTTTTGTGATAAAACTCATCTGAACTATATTTTCCATTAAATAGGTTATCAATATTGGTGTAGAACTGCTTCAAAAAAATAAGTTATTTTTATACCATTTGTATAGAAAGTGTTTTTCAGACTAAATATAACTTTTGCTCTTCTTATGTAATCTTAAGCTTAATTTATGATAAAAATTTTTTTTATAGAAAAACATAAAAATATTATTTATTTATTTTATTGATAATTATTTTTTTGATTACTTAAGTGAAAGTCTGACTACATATCAGATAATAATTATTTAATTAATTTTTATGTTTCATAATAAGCAGCGAATTGTAAGGATATATGAGAAATGTTAATGACTTTTAACTTAAATGCAAATTATTTGGCATAGAATTTGAAAAGAACTAGATTTTTGTTTTTACTCTTTCCCTATTTTTAGTCAGGCGTATATAGTTTCGCCTTAAATACCCTCCATTGATTATCAAGCAGCTATCAAGATAAGGCTTCTACAACAGTATGTGTCAAACAAATTAGCATGTTTATTTTAAAAATTCAGTTATTATTAATAGAAATAATTGAGAAGAAATGTATAAATATTGAGAAATTTTATTAAATTTTCAATAGAATTTGTACATGGTACTATTCAAAAATCTCTTCAAGTAACTAATGTTAATTCTATGAAAGCAACGCTATTTTTCTTTGCTTAGTGATACAGCCTTGATGCTATGGGAAGTAATCAGTTAGACATGTAGCTTCGGGGAAGCCACGATCACAACCGGGAGCAGCACTTATGCCAGCACTTAATTTTTTGTATGCAGTTACACAGTAACCATGGTTATAATATACAAATAACACCAATGTAGTATAATAATAAGACTTGTTTACGATAATAGCTATGCTGGCTGAATGGTTAGAGCGTTGACCTATGTAGTGTATAGGTCGGTGGTTCAAACCCCGGCCGGTGCAATGTTTTTTTGTGTACTTTGGAGTCAAAAAACTGCTCTCCAAAGAGAAAATAAAACAAAAATTGTTTTTTTAAAAACAGTTTATTTTTTTTAAATAATATAATGTAAAAAATATATACAGAATATACAAACAGAAGTTTATATACAAAAAAAATTGCAAAACAAATCAGTTTTTTTAACAAATCATTCCTGAGCACATTTGATACGGTGGCTACAGCCAGGGCTTGTACGCTGGCCAGCATTTTTTTGAGGCCAGGCGCCGGTGTCCTTGAGGTAATTTTCCGCCGTTCTTGGTCTGGTAGTCATGTCTACATGTTTTGTAAATGAGTTTTAGGTTAACATAAATAATAACATTTTGAAACAAAAACAGTATTTCTTACCGAAAGGCAGAGAACAGAGAATATAAGTGACAGTCTTTAGAGTATGCATACGATTTCTATACGCGTTGATACGCATAGTATACATGTCTCACAATTACGTATGACTTTACGTATAATTATTTGCTTTTGTAATATAATATCCCGAAATGCTTAACCTTTTTAGATGTTTTGGTTTACTGTTAATACACTTTTTTGTAGTTTATTTCGTTAATTATTTTTTTTTATTTTATACTTTTATTAAGTTTTAAATACTTTGCTAAACAATAACAAACGCATTAACACATGTCTACCACATGACTGTACACAACAATGTTTGCCATACTTAGTGACGTCAACATACCCTCTGCATAGCTGATGGCTTACAGCTGCTAAGGTCTGCTTACATACATCCTATCTACTGCTGCTGCCATCCAGGAGCGTTTTTTTGACCTAGATGTTTCAGCACCAGTGTGCGTTGAAAGCAGTGAACGAGAATGTCTAACTGTTGTTGCCTTGAAATTGGAGATAATGCATTAATGTTTAGACTTGTGTTACATCTTATCTGAAACTCATTATAAAATACTGTTTGGCAACAAATATTTGCTTTTGTATATCGAATGAAAAATATTTATACTTTCACTAGAATTTCAGTCAACAAACGTCTCTCCGATTACTTTGAAATTATATAACAAATTGAATAACAATTTAATTAAAAATAAAAATATTGACTGATATTTGATGTTTAGATCAATTTTCCAATATTTCAAATTAGTTTACTGTAAAAGTACGTCAATGTTATTATTAGCGTTAAAACTATTTACCGTTAATTGAATTTATTTCAAATTAATTGACTTTTTTTCATATAAAAAAAATTATTATAATATTGTTTGCAATGACTGCAAAGATATCTATAAAATATGGATATTTAGCCAATTATTATATCGTAATGAATGTTATTATTGCTATAATTAGTTCGGTTTTGTTTTTGCACTTTTATGGACATTTCTATTCCACAAGCGGTAAGCATTGTGACCAAGATTATAATGTGATTATCAATTTATTCTTCTATTGCTGTGCTTTCGCAAATATAAGACCCGACTAATATTAAAATAGAGCCAGGCATATATTTAGCACTCATTAACATATGTAGAGCTGTTTTGTGTTTTTAAGATAAGCCGACTTCAACTCATGGGTAACATTGATATAGACTTTGATTTCACTATCTAACTGGATCTGGTTATATATTTTTATACAGAATAAAATTATGCTCTTGGAAAAATAGTCAATTTTTTAGAGATAGCATTAGAAATGACACTTTTTCTGAGAGCATAACTGTACCAGCACATCAATGTGACTCATAAGTTGAAGTAAACTTATCCTAAATACAAAACAGTTCTACATCATTTAGTTGATGATTAATACTAACAAGGTAAGCTTATGGCTTATACATGCAAAAATTAATTGGTATGTCTCAAAAAAAAGTTACCAGACACTTTTTATTGCATCAAAATTTTCTGATTGATCTCATATTATAAAGAGTACAAAAAATTAAGAATTATGGAAATGTAATAAAAAGCAATTTTTTTAATTAATTATTTAATTTTAAAATCATTTCGCATTATCTCCTTGCACAATTTCATAGAAAAAGTCATCTGATCAAAATAGAAATCTAACATAACCCACTTTTTATTTTGATTGTATAATTTTTCCTCGTATGACGTCAATGTGAAAGCCCATCCGGCACCATTTGAAAATTGTTTCAAAAACGTGCTTATAAAACTTATCTATGTCATTTAGTTTGAATGATCAAGAATTCAAAGTAAGATGATGCTGTTTTTGTTTTAACTTGTTCTTATTTTTATAGCATGCTTAATGATCAAGCTCGCAACTTGAACTGTGGACTAACTTGCAAATTGATATTTCAATTCAAATGTTTATTTCGTTGAATAAATATTTGACTGAAATTATACTTTACATAAAAATTCTGTTTATTAATAGAAAACTGTATAACAACTCATAGAATATTCTGTTTAGGAATTCGCCTGAATTTTATTTATTTATTTTCTTTACAGTATTTCATAAAATTTTATATTTATTTTTGATTTTTATGTTTTTTTCTCATTTCATAAATTGCTTTTGTTTTCAATCTATTCGTTAAATAACTTTCTTTTTATTTTTTATTCTATTAAAACACAGTTTAAATTCCTTGACTGTACTCTCAATTCAAGCATTCAATAGTTTAAACAAAAAAAAAGAATATTATGTACTAGATCCATTAATGAAACTTTCTATAGTTTAAACCCCCATTAGAAAGCATAAAATATTACCAAGTTCGTATTTTTCTGATTGTATTAATCTTTTTGATTAAATTCTTAACTAAAATATATTTGTTCTGTCATTAAACTAATGGCAAACAAAAGCAAATAAACGATTGCTTCATAACTATTGTATAAATAATAAGTGGAAACAAAGAGAGTCTAATCATAATAAATCTGAGCGACAATAGCAGCACAAAAATTGAACCACTTCTTCAAATGTCTGTATCGGCGACAGAAAGAGTAAATTCTCTTAACATTAACAGAATATTCCTATCCTTTGCTCACAACTACTGGCCAATGCTTTTAAATGAGTCTCAATTCCCACACAAGAGTCCAGACGTACGCAAAAAAAATGTTTACTTATATCTGAGATAAAGTATGTCTAATATTGTTTGCAAAGAAAGGGAGAAAAAAAGTCGACAAAAACAAAGACAAAAAAATAAAATAAGGAAAAGTAAAGAAAACAAAATAAAACAATAGTAATGGTAATGGGTTTGAATGCATTGCGTGAAACACAATGAGAATTGCATTCTTTCTCTCTTATTCTTATCTATACTATTCTCTGCTGTCCTTTATTGCCAGTCATATGCATTCATCTTTATTATCAACACACGAGAACAGTTTTGCCCAGGGATGCGGAACATAGGATTATTAAAAATCATAAAGAGTAAACCACGAAGAGTAAAATATTTTTGCCGCCATTTTGTCCGTCATTTTGTCTGCCATCTTGACCGTGATCTTGATGATTTTTATAGTTAAGGATACAATGTAGCATGTTTAAATACATGGATATGTTTAAATGTATGGATGAAATAGTACAGGTTGCAAAATTTCTGAATATTACCATCCGCATCCCTGCTTTTATCTGTATCCCATCATTCTTAATGCTATTCAAACCTATTTACTTGACTTTGTTTTTCTATATCTTTTTTTATTTTTTTCTTTTTATTTTATTTTTTCAGTTTAAGCCCAAATAAAAGTGATTCTGATTTCAGTTATAAAGTAAATTAAATTTAATTTCTTTAAGTAATAGAAAGATTTTTTTCCTTTTTTTCTTGTGTTTTATGTCTTTTCTTATTTTTTTTCTTTTGTTTCGATGTAATTGTCATTTGCATTGAATTAGTATTTTATTTCAGAATTCACTTCTAATGTATAGTCAGCGCAAAAGTATTTACTTTTTATTGAATTGTTATTATTTTCATGTACTCTATGCCCGCATTTTTTCTTATTTAAATTGGTTCTTGCTGGTTTGCGCCGGTTTAATGTGCCTTGATATATTTATATACTTGTAATTGACATACAATAGAATTTCATTGTTTTGTTTTGTTTTTGTTTTTTTTATTCATTTTCATTAACTATTTTTAATTCCGTTATTGAAACACAGTTTTAACTAATACTCTCAAAAAAATTATATATGGAATGACATTGATACAAGGCAATTTGATAAGCTACAAGATCACCTTGAACCTTATGAAATTTTATGATTCAATCAAATATTCTGTAATTCTTTTCAAATTCTGTGAGTTTTTGTACAGAATTTTTGTTTACGGTATTCACTGTTCCATCTGCTGGACAGAAGTGTCCTTATTATGAATGACTTATTTAAAAGTAACCTTCATCGCAGACAATCCAGCAAAATTTTCAAAGTAGCTTAAGAAACATCAAGATCATTTTTAACATTGAGCATAATATCTCTAATTATTTCATGGATTCTATTTAATTGCAAGAATAATAACTTTAAAATTATTCTTGTTTAAAGAATTTTATAGAAAGATCTTGATAAAAATAAATGAACTACTATTAATTTGTTTCCAGTTGTTAGTAACACTTATTTCATAGCAGTGTAGATGAAATTTATTGTTAGACAAGTTGTTATTGAAAAAGAAGTTCAATGTTTTTGTTCAATCATCTCATTAATTGAAAATTCATAACTACTATCACATATTGTTTTTCATATTCTATAATAAAATGTCGAATAAGTTCAATGTTTTTTACTACAGAATAAATACATAAATTCATATTAATAATTGACTACAGGGTGATTAGTAATTCACTACATACTATAATACTTGACAAATTCAACTTTTTTGTTTTATCTTGCAATATTAATTATTTTTTCATTGAGATAAGTACAAGGAACTTTTTAAAAGTAGTATTTTAACCAAGATTTAATTTGATACTGTATAAAATTAAACTTCACTTTTGTCGTATACATAATAATCACATAATGTATACAATTGTATTGGTAGTAATGACACGGTTTAGTTCTGAAACAAAAGTGAGTCACGTAAGTGATAATGAGAATGAAGGCTTAATTTTAACCTTATCCTAATCGATGTCTACCTAATTCCAAAATTAATTGCTCCAGGAGAATCTCAATAATAGAATTTCTTATACATTTGATTATAACCAGGTATTGTGATAAATTATCACTGATAATCAATGCAGAATGAATTTTTAAAATTTTTAGGTTTGAATAATTTATGCACAAAATATGTACAGTCTGAAATATTAGAAACGCCCCAGTTTCAAAACATTAAAATAAAAAAAAATTAATTAATTAATATGGCAAGTTTAATGTATAATTACTCTGGTACGATTGATCAGAACAACGAGTTAAAAAAGGTTAAACATTATTTTCAGATGTCTCTGAACACTTGAATTTATTTATACTATTTTTAATACTTTTTTTTTATCTCTTTGTAGTCTTTAGTTCTTTCAGTGAAACCATATTTTTAACTCAAAATAAACATATTTTCTATTAAACAATACAAAAAATATCAACCAGGGTAATTGAACAAATTAGCTAGTTCATTATTTTATACGCTGTAAGTTTCAGATGCATACGACTGTATATACTCTACTAATGAAAGTTTACAATAGAAGCGGATTTACTTAAATCCCTGAAACGGAATCAAAATAAAGACTTAGTTTTTGTTGTAACGGAACTACACGTAAAATAACACAATTATACCGATTGTATGAACGCTCTAAATGTTGCAAAAGATCTTTCAGTCTATCAGTTAGTTTGTGAACAAAATTAATTAAATTTATATAAAAAATATGTTTTTATTTATCATCTGTTAAAAGGAGATAGGTCTAATTATTTTTTGTGTGGTTTATTAACATGGTAAAATTGTATCATTTATTATACATGTGTTTAGTTGTATTAAAAATTAATTATTTAATTAAAAAATTTGTTTTATTGAAAAATATAGTGATTTGTCAAAAAAATTCTTGAATTCATTGACAGAAATATTTTTATTGAAACAAATTTTTTTTATCCAATCATGAGATTAACAAATCATGTGTTGATTAACATATAATATAAGAATATTTTTATATTCAAAATGAGAAAAAATAATATTAATATAATATACAGAAAAAAATGTTGTATTATTTGACGTAACTTTTAAAAGCCTTGGATCAAAATTACTATAAATACTCGGATATAAAGAATAATTCGAAACATATTTTGGAAAAATATATTATTTTTCATTCAAAATATCCAAACAATTAATTCTGATATAAATATTGTATAAAAATATTTTTATTATATTTATTATAAATTTTTTCGCTTCTGTTGTGCTATTTATTGTCTGGTAATGAAACGAACAGTGAATATCACTTTGTTATTAGCATTACTATGTATGACATGCTATGCCAAGTGGAGAGCACCGGTAGATAATGGTATTCCCATACAAATATGAATTTCACTTTCAATAACCTAATTATAAGTTTGTTTTTGTTCTCATATTTCATATAATTTTCATTATTTTTAATTACTTTTCAGCACAAACTCGTCAATTATGTGCGCACAGGGATTATGGTAACGGAGCCACTGTTTGCGTATGCAATCAGACCTATTGCGATGACTTGAGTCCGATAGTGAGGACACCGTCGGGTCTTATAAAAGTGTACGAGACGTCCAAAAGTGGCGATCGTTTCGCTGAGACTGACATACAGTTTGGCAATACTCTGACCAACAGTTCCGATAGTATTCAGTCGTTTGCGACAAAAACTGTGTCAATACAAGTGGATAGGAGTCAGACGTATCAGAAGATTATCGGCTTTGGCGGCGCTTTCACGGACTCAGCCGGACTCAATTTGAGATATTTGCCAATTGAGCTACAAATCAGAGCTATTAGTGATTATTATTCGAAAAATGGCATTGAGTATAATCTGGGCCGTATTCCGATCGGTGGAAGTGATTTCTCGACACATCCCTACACCTATGATGATGTCGAGGGTGATTTTGCTCTTAAAAATTTTGCGCTCACTTTAGAAGATCTGGATTATAAGGTAAGTTAAAAATTAATTATTTTTCTAATAATAGTTTAATTTTTTTTATTAAATTTTTATTTTATTTATTTATAAAACTATTAGTTTTTGTTTATTTATCGAATAATAATTATTTATAGAATAATCTTTGCTTGCTTGTTTTTGAAAAAATAATAACATACACAAACCAAAATATTAAACCCTGTACAATTATTAAATTTTGCAATTTAATATTTTTAATTTATTACAGTTTCTAATAAAGAGCTTGTTTAGATTCATTCATTTAAAACTTAACTCTATATCTATTTAATGGTCTTAATTAAAATAGTGTTTCGACTTAATTCAGTGTTTCAAATGAATCGGTTCAATTTTAAATTTAAACTTTATAATTGAAAATTCAACTGAAGTTAAAATATATTTTACTTATATTCAGATTCCATACATAAAATTGGCCCAGAATTTGAGTCCACATGAAGTGAAATTCTATGGTAGCCCCTGGAGCTCACCGGCCTGGATGAAAACAAATAAGAAAATCAACAATGGTGGCTTCCTTATTGGCGAACCGGGAAATAAATACTATCAGACTTTTGCTAATTATTTTGTTAAGTAAGTGACAAAAAAACTGACAAAACATATGAATTAATGAGTCAAACAATACCTGAAAAATAAGATAATATAACAGAAAATGACAATTAGTTTTCACACTTTCACTTCTGTTCTCAAAATTAGTGCTAAATTCAAACAGAATTATAGCATATTTTTTTGGGCTTAAAACTCATGCTTCAAGTCTTAAAATAATTGATATCTTAATTATATTTAACTAATACGGACTGTTCGCACATGACTTATGTTTTATTAATTAAGGCTATCATTCATACGAACAGTAAAATTAGGGAAAATATAAAAAAATAGTTTAAAGACTTAAATATAAGGTATTTTCCAAAATATCCGATACAATCAAAGCTTATAATACTTATCAGGAAAAGGTTTAACTTATTAATCAGTGTCAGTTAATTTGGTGACAGTCTTACACTTATAGCTCTTTTATAACTTACTAGTAACATAACGATACTAGGACATCTAGATTCGTTTCAAACCTCTTTTGATCGAAAGTGCTACTCAAATGATGGAATTCGGCTGAAAAAATTTCTGCTCAAAATGTGTCCCAGTACCGTTTTTTGAGCTTCGAATACTGCTCTCCATAGGCTCTACATAGGATGTATGGGTTAAGTGTTAAGCATTATGCCTATGCAGTGCTCTCTATAGGCACAATGCTTAACAGTTAACCCATTGATCTTATGGAGTTACACTCCATAGAACATAATGCTAAATTGTTAGTATTCGAAGCTCAAAAAAAGGTACTGGGACACATTTTGAGCAGAAAGTTTTTCAGCCGAATTCCATCATTTGAGGAGTAATTTCGATCAAAAGAGGTTAAAGAAGTATCCTCATGTCCTTATATCCTGACTTTCCTTGTTAGTAGTTAGCAGGTTAACTTTCAACAATATTTCATTTATGATGCTTCAAATGGAAAGTTTCAGTTCAGACAGTGCTTTTCGAGCAAAAAACAAGACTGAACAGTAATATGTATCACCACTTTCCACATGGCTTTCCATCAGCTATTTTTCTGACATTTTCAGCTATTTCTCAGCCTTTTTCAACTATTTCTCAGCTTTTTAACTCAGCTTCCATAAGAAAAGAGGAGTATATAGTTTCGGTTTTTGGCCCCCTCCCCCTCTGAGAGAAAGGAGAAAGGGAAGACCTGGGAGAAAAGTCCTTTATTAAGAATGGATAAGGCGAGGGGGTCCGACCGACCGAATCTATAATCACCATTTCTGAAGAAAGTGGTGATAAAAATGCGTTTGAAAGTTAACCTGCTACTTAGTTGATGTCCTAACACTTCCTTCTTTGTTTGTAATGATGACACCAGACTCATATGCAAGGCTAGGCTAAACGGTTTTCCAGGCACTGCTTAGTATTCTATATCTCGTCAAAACTCAAATAATTATATTTTTACTCTTTTATCGTTCATTCCAATGCATATACGATGAAACTGCATACAGTCCTGACATTTACAGTACAGACGGTGAATCAAATGTGTGCTTCATTTGTCATCTTTGATATTCACTCATCTCTTTCGATGATTTTATATCAGTTTTTAATCAAATGATTGTCTGAATAAAAGTTTAATTATTTTAATCTCAACTCTTGTGTCAAAAGTTTATTTGATTTCAAACTCATATCAAATCATCGAAAGTAATAAAAAGTTATTAAAAATAAGATAACAGTTATTATTCAGAGTGAAGCACACATTTGATTTCTTGTCTGTATTTATACAATATTTCGTGAAATTTATAGAAGCAAGGACAAATTTAATACATCAAAAGATTTCGCGAATATATTGATTTATTGATCAATTAATTGAATAGAAATGAATAGAAATTATAAAACAATTTATTTTCAATTCTTATAATTAAAATAAATTAATAAATAATTTTTTCATAATCAATAGGTATGAGCTCAGGGTTGGTCAGCAAAGTTGTAATAAAGTGTATATAGTATTTCATGTAATCTACCCTATTAATATCAGGTTTTTGATTCCGCCCTTGGTCTGTGAAAAGCCAGAAAATATATTAATTGTATTTTAATTGTATAAAAATCGATATTATTTTTGCATAACATTTAATAAAAAAAAATATTTTTTGTTTCAATAATAAAAATTATACAAAATTCTCATAAAATTATTTAAAGTACATATTTCTATAATTATGAGCGAAACGGAAAATAATTCAATTTTTTCAATATTTTATTTAATTATTTTCTATTTTGGTTTTGATGTCCGAAACAAAAGCAAACAATCCTTATATGAATTGATTTTAATTTAATTCTTCAAAACTAAAACTATTCTTATATTTCTATACTTTACTTATTTTAAATTCATCTATGTTAATCTGCTCTGGCACTCTTACCAAAATAATGGCAATCTTTTTCTGTTCCAATTATCCTTGATCATAAATTTAAGTTTAATCTTTCTCTCATTAATTTATTTTCAAATTAAATTCAAAGCAATTAAACAAATGTTTAACAAAATTAATGATATGTTAAGTCTGAATGAGAAGCAAAGTATGAAATATGTGTCGAAAATATTGACCACAATTTGGATAATTGTAGTCACAGTTAACGCAACGTTATATTTCTGGATCGATTTGACAAGTTCAATTATTTTCAGTATAGGTGAAATTGTTTGGTCGACAACAATATTCGGTTGGCTTTTATCGACACAACTATTGCTTATTCTTATCTGTTATTCAATATATTTGTTGGAAAAGAGAATATTCTCTGACTTTCAAAGAGAAGAATCCAATTATGGCTCGAATTCCGTTGAATTCCGGAACCGAATAATACGAATACGAAAATTGAAAGAATCGGTTAATAACTGCTTAGGATTTCTGCCGTTTATATGGTTTTCAGAAATGTTTTCCTCGACTTGTTTTCGCTTAACTCTCGCCATAAAAGAATCGTTTTCTGCGCAAACATTCACTTCTTATATATTCGAGTATTCAGTCAATTGTTTCTTTCATTTGTTTTATTTAATTTCTGTAAACTATTTTCAGTCTAATAGACGGACTGTTAATGATTTGGAGTACTATTTGTATAACAGAAATCCGAATAATTGTTTCGAAAAATTTAAAATTGAATTATATTTATATCAATCCTTACTATCGATAGATTACAAGGCATTCAATATGTTTGCCATAAATAATATGTTTTTATTCAGTTTTCTCAGTTCTGTCGTCACATTCACTGTTATGTTCATTCAATTCCTATAATTATCTATACTTTTCATTCATATAATACAAACATTTAATTAATAATTATATTAAAAATAAAACTTAATTTTAATTTTTATTTAAATTCTTATTTATTCTTATTTTGATTACAATAAAAATTAACAATTTTTAAAATTGGTCTTCGCATCAATTTTTCCACCAGTGGTACAGGTGAGTGATAATTTTTGAACTGGCTCTATTATCCTGAGCCATGCATTGCGACAATCATTGCAGTCGATTGAGTTCAGGTAAACTTCATTGAAACTGTCTTTCTTGAAGAAAGGACTAAACGTACTCTCATCCAAATATTTCACCTTGTTATTATCTAATGTAATCCAAGCATGTTCCCGGTTCATACCCACCAAGGTCACTTTTCTGATCTTAGTCTCATTTATCCGGTTATTCTGCAATTCTATTCGCAATAATGTTCCCAAACTTTCTGATGTAAACGCATTTTCAGCTATACTACGGATCCGGTTATTATGAAAATTCAATAGCATGGTGTTTTTTCCATACTTGAACACCCAGTTACCAATTTTTTCAAGCTTTCCATTCCTCATATGAATATAAGCCAAGTTAAGTGCAGCGAAAGCCTCGTCAGGAATGCTCGTCAGACTTGAGTTATCTATTTGTAGCGAAACTAAAGTTTTGATTGAATTAATTGCTTTGAATATACTGTGCGTTTGTGTCGGGGTATCAAACGGTGCACCAATTGATGCGAAGTGGCTAGTATAGTTATTCGTTCCGTTAAATGCATCTTTGTGAACTAGTCTCAATTTATGAGCTTGGTAGATTTGTATGTCCTCGAATTGAATGTCCGAAAATACATTCTCAGGTAATTCAGTGATCTCTGTATTATTCAGAACTAAACGGTTGTACTTCTTGTCCGTTCCCTTCAATTCCTGGCTTAGATTTTTGAATATATTTTTCAAATTTAATTCCTGAGTTTCGCCGCAATAAATATTAATTTGAATCAAGGTCTTCATGAAATTAACTTTCTCGCAGACACACGGCTTGATTGTATCGGGTTTAGGACATTCTTTTGAGAGTACCAGAGCTACCAATGCTGTGATTATTAGTGCAATCAATAGAAATGCTATTAAAATACAAAAAGTATTTTGTTATAAAACGTAAAATAATCCTAAAATTAATTAAGTTTTACAACAATTTGGTTTCAAAAATACTTACAATTCTTATCCATTTTGATAATTATTTTAGTCTTATATTCAGTTAAATACTGTTTAAACTATTTTAATAAAAACTATTTGAAATACTATTCTATTTTATATGTTCTTTAAGCTTAACATCTGATATATTTCACATGGAACAATTCAGCTTATTTCCAAATATCTCTGAAATACCACATATGAGGTCCAAATTGATCAAGATTAAATTATTAAGGAATATTAGATAAATAATTCTATTCTAATCAATGTTTGTTTTAAAGTTCTTTTGTCACAGATTTCCAAAATAATTAGAAATAGATTTCAATCTAATCCATGAGAAATAGATATTATGTTAGGCATTAATATGATATATAGTAGTTATATGAGAGCCGGGTGCAATTATTTTCTAATCGTGAAAACTTTTCATTCATATTCATACAAACATTTAATAAAATTTTAATTATTTTGTAGTTTTTATTTAAATTCTTATTCGTTCTTATTTTGATTACAATAAAAGTCAGCAATTTTTAAAATTGGTCTTCGCATCAATTTTTCCGCCAGTGGTACAGGTTAGTTGAGAATATGATCTCTGTACGGCCGTTGTTTTCGTGAGCCATGCATTGCGACAATCATTGCAGTCAATTGTGTTCAGGTTAACCGCATTCATAAAGTTTTTCTCGAAGAACGGACTGAACGTACTCTCATTCAAATATTTGACCTTGTTATTATCCAATACTATCATGGTATTTTCATGGTTTATACCATTGATCAGCCCTTTGCTGAGCGTATTCTCATTAATAGTATTATTCCTAAAATCAATTCTTAAGATGTCTTTTCCCACACTTTCCGCTGTAAAGGCATTCTCAGCTATACTACTGATCCTATTGTTAAACAAATATAATCGCATCAAGTTTGTAGACTTATCAAACATCCTGGCTCCTAAACGCTCCAACTGGCCATCCACAATATAAACCAGAGCCAAATTAAGTGCACCGAAAGCCTCGTCAGGAATGCTCGTCAGACTTGAGTTCCAAATCTCTATGACTTCCAAAGACTTGACTGAATTTATTGCTCTGAATATACTGTGTGTTTGTGTCGGGGTATCGAACGGCACATTATACGATGCAAAAGTGCCCGTGCAATTATGGGTTCCGTTAAAAGCATCTTGGTGAACTTGTTTTAAATTGTGCGCGTTACGTATTTCAATGTACCAGAACTGTACGCCCGAGAAGACATTGGCCGGTAATTCAGTTATCCGGGTATTATTCAAGACTAAACTGTCGTACTTTCTGTCCGTGCCGTTCAATTCCTGGCTTAGATTTTGGAATATTTTTTTCAAATTTATGTCTTCCGTTCCGCCGCATTGTATTTTGGTTTGAACCCGGAGCAATTTTTCTGTTCCACAAACACACGGCTTAATTGTATCTGGATTAGGACAGTGTGCAGATTGTGCCAATACTACCAGTGCGGCGCTTATGAGTGAACTTAATATCAGAGCTATTGAAATGAAAAATAATTTTTATTATTAAATACTTTTTTTTTAAATATTAATTAATTTTAACAATACTTACAGTTATTATTCATTTTAATACTTAATTCAATCTTATATTCAGTTAAATATAGTTTCAAATATTTATTGTAATTTTGTTCATAAAATCTCTTCTATTTATACCATATTTTTGTAGCCATATGTATGAATTCACATGGATTATGATGTTTGATAAGTGTGCAGATTATCTGGTTTTTTACTGAAATCACTTATATGGGTACCCATGGAAGAGCTTTTTTTCAGGGACGGTATAAAAATTCATTTCGTTGCTTTATAGTGACTACTAATTTGATCTGCTTCATTGACACGGATGAACTTTTCCAAACAAAATATGACTTCGTTTATCGCTTGTTTGCAGCAGTCGGTATATGTCTGCATTAATTGATTAATAATTCAATAGAATTCTTAATATTCAGTATTGAACTTATTATTTGATTACTGGCTAACTCTTGCTTACAATTATTGTTACTATGTTTTGGATAGTTTTAGCTATAGTAGCTTGTTACCTCATAAGCTCAGTGTCATAAATGTATATACGATGTGTGAATTGACGGTTTTCTGCTCTTCAATGTTTATACCATATTTTTGTAGCCCTATGTATGAATTCACCTGGATTATGATGCTTGATAAAGAGTATGTCGGTACTTCACAAAAAAAAATTATTTTATAAAATCATTTTAGCCCTGGCTAAACAATGTGGTACATATATGAATTATGTAAAAAAATCAATTCTAAATATAATAGTTTAAAAGTTATTTGCATTTAAAAATTAACTATATATGAATTTCAAACTTAATTTACATAAAAAGTAAATGAGATATTTCAATTATTTCTTCACTACATTATACATGTATGAAAGAAGAATCAAGACTTTTATAAAATTTATATAAAAACAATTTTCTTGTGACGAAAAAAGTAGTCTTAAAAATATGAATATTATTTAGATAGTGTTGCCAAAGAGTACCCAAGAATGTTTTTATTGGTAAACTTACTTGATGAATACAGAATATAAATGAACTCATAAAACTTTTGGGTACTCTTTGGCAACAATATCAAAATAATGTTTATATTTTTAAAACTACTTTTCCCTTCACAAGAAAATTGTTTTTATAAATAATTTATGCAAGACTTGATTCGTCTTTCATATATGTATACTTTAGTGAAAAAATAATTAAAATATCTCAATTTTGAAATTAATGAATGAAGAATAATAACTTTTAAAATATTATAGTTAGAATTGATTCTTTCATATTTTTCATACATATACTACATTGTTTAACCGGGGTTAAATGGATTTTAAAAAATTAAAAACATTCTGCGAAGTACCGACATAGTCTTTACCGAATATTTCTGGTTTTTACTGAAATCTCGGACTTAATTAAACAAAGTCTGCACTAGAGTATAGACGCCGATTCATTACTGTGCATCACTCTGTACTGTATTATTATGTACAGTAGAGGAAGAAAGTGTATGTTTAAACTCGAGTCATACAAAGGATTATAATTGCAATCAGTTTTTGAATTTGTTTATCAGTTTCTGTTTCTGCTATTTTTTAATAGTATGAATTATCCTGCAAGTTTTTATAGAAAACTCAAAAACTTGGTTGAACAGGGATGTATATACCATAGTCATATCATACAAACTTTTAATTATGTTTTAATTATTTTATATTTTTTATTTAAATTCTTATTCATTCTTATATTAATTACAATAAAAATTAACAATTTTTAAAATTGATCTTCACATGAATTTTTTCACCAGTGGTACAGGTTAGTTGAGAAATTGATTTAAGCATAACATCTGATATGATTGCCAGGGATCAATTCTACTTATTATCAAATACTTCTTAAATTTAATACACATGAATCAGAAAGGATCAAGATTAAATTGAACGAAATATTAGATAAATCATTCAAATCTAATCAATGTTTGTTTTGTCACAAATTTCCAAAATAATTAGAAATAGATTTTAATCTAATCCATGAGAATTAGATATTATGCTAGGCCTGAATTCCAACCAAGGTTAAATTAGTTATGATGGGGATAATTGCTATAACTTTGTGAAAAGTCAAAGTTCGCGAACAGATTCAGCAATAATGAGGCTTAAAATCGGTTTTTGATAGGAAAGCAGTCATATGTATTTGACCAAGGTTATTTTGTCTGAATCGCATTCACATGTTTACTCCTATTCATCGACTCATTCACATATTCTGTGTCGGAGAGGAAAAAGATTGCACACAAAGCCTTGGCCTTGGGTCAGGCTGAATGGAGATAAACCTAAAGGGCCAAGGGAGTTTCCAAAACAAAACTCTTCCGATAATAACCAATCAGACTGTTTATACTCTTATAAGATATCCAGCGATTTATTCGTTACTATTTCTGGAAACGAGTATTAAATTATTTTTTATAAACTTTTCCTTTTGTTTCGTCGACTCTATTCTCAACGAAAGTATTTTGTTTTGCGTTTAATAACAATATATTATTTCAAAATATTTTTTATTTTCATGAAAAACAAATAAAAAAATATTTTAATTTTTATTTTTAATTTTTTTTTTATTGCAAATGTTTTCGTTTTTAGATATTTTTTGCCAATAAATGTCATAAAAATCAATACCTATTTATAGACTATAATTCATTCATTTATTAAGCAATAAATGCACTTAAGCTTAAATAAAGTTTTGAAATGTCGTCACTATTTATGGTTAGTATTATATGAAATGCTGTGAATTGTTTGCATAATATGATATTTCAGGTGATTTTTTGATCAATGTAAAACCTTGATCAAGGTGAACTTTTGAATAATGTAACCCCTTGGCCGATTTTACATATAAACAATGGATAGTTAGACGAGCTTGATCATCACTATTTTCGTGATTCAACCTGAATATTAAAATCAATAGTCGAGTCATTTATCATACAGTAAACGGGTTTTGATTTCAGTACTTGTGTATTGAAGTGAATAGATTATCCGTTCGTTTGACTCAACTATTAGTTCATTAGAAGTATTCGAAAGAAAAACTTCAAAATTATTATAAATTTTATATATTTTTCCTATAATTGGTTTGAAGTTTATTATTGTTAGAAATGATTAGAAATAGAAGATTAAGATTGAAATTAAGGGTAAATCAATTCATTGACAACAGAGCGGGCGCTAAGACAGCGCTAGAAATAATTGAAAAATTTGGAGCAAAATATCTAATTCTCGTTTCGAGAGATTTTGACGAATATATGAATCGATATATTAGTAGAAAAAGATTAATATCTGTAGTAATGGCGAGAATTGTTGTCATTATTTATGTCTTCAGATATGGAATCTCAGCACTGAATCAGAAGTTCTTTAGAAATCAATGGATTAATGCTATTGTCTGTGATTTCGGCTATTTATTGGTTAATCCATTGCTTTGTTCGACCTACTTGGTTACAGTACTCTTGGCTATATTTTGCAACGGTTTTCTAACTACATATCAGGAAATGTCGAACACATTATCGGTCTATAAATTCGGATATTTATTGAAATATAAATTAATTAAATATCCATTGAATGCACGGAATGCGAGAAAATGTGGATTAAAATTGAATTTTATGGTCAGATATGGCTTAAATCCGGCGCTTTATATGTCAGTACTCTTTGCGACTGCCGTTCACATTGTGTTCACAACAAACGCATATTTGGATCCAAACAATAACTATTCACTAATTGCTTGTATTGTCTGGAATATAATTACCCCGATATGTTTCATACAAGTATTTGGTATACTTTTCATGGGTTTTGTAGCTTGGTACTTGTGCTATACCTACTTGAAATACAAGAGTCAAGAAATTAACTGTCGAGTAGTGGAGAGTCTGAAGACATGCAATACTCGTCTTCTAATGCATGCAATCGTTGAACACAAATATTATGAATTGATTGGCAAAGAGTTGAATCAATTATTCCGTTTGGTTACATTCATTATCTACTACGTGGCGACCCCGGGGTTTGAAATATCATTGTTTGCAATTCAGAAAAACGACTCAACACTATTGGGCAGATATATCGCATTCTTCCTGTTTTTTGTCGGTTTTGCATCTGTTTTCGCAATGAATTTAATGAGTGCTTCAATCAGTAAATCAATGCATAAGTCATATCCACTTCTGTTCTCGTATTTGAACAGAAATACAGTTTCTTTGAGACAACGATTGAGAATCGAGTCATTCATAAGCCGTTTGTCCGGACCTGAAATCGGCTTTTATTGCTATAATTTGTTTCCTATGAATAATTACGAGTTCTATCAATACCTATACATAGCTGGAGTCAATTATTTTCTAATTATGAGCTTTTTCTGATATAATTATTAAATTCATTAAATTATTGTGTTTTTGTTTCACTGTATTCTCTGTTATAAAAACTTAAATTTCATTATACCTGTACTGTCAGTATCTGATGCTATTAATCGATATAATAATCATTAATATTATTATTGCGTTTGAAATAAAAAATAATTTTATTTTAATTTCAATCGATATTTAAAATATAATACGATTTGAGAAAAATCGATATCAAAACCATATAATCAATATTTTATTAAAAGTTGTATAGCAATGGTCAGGGATATGACCAGAGTATACACTTGAATGTTAATTTTGAAAATTGGCAAATGTACTATTGAGCCTGGTCACTATTTTGTACATAATAAACCGAATTCAGTATAAATTGCGTGAAATTATTAATAATTAGGGCTAAATAGAGCGCAGTTTGGCTTAAGCTAATTTTTTGTCCAGATTCTGGTCAGACTTCTTGTTAACCATAATATGTCACCCTTGGCCATTCCTTCTTTGCAAAAGAAACGCAAATTAAGCTTACTTGTTAGATATAAAAATTAATGAATTCAGTAATGATTTATTATAAACGGACTGCTATTTCATGATTTTTAAATTTTTTTTGAAACAAAATTTTATGCATTTGTTTGACTCAACTATTAGTTCATTAGAAGTATTGGAAAGAAAAACTTCAAAATTATTATAAATTTTATACATTTTTCCTAAAATTGAGGAAAATGTTTAAAATGTTTAGAAATATAAGATTAAGATTGAAATCAAGAGTTAAGGAATTCATTGACAGCAGAGCGGATGTGAAGACAGCGCTCGAAATAATGGAAAGATTTGGAGCAAAATATTTAGTATTCATTTCAAGAGATTTTGACGAATATATGAATCGATATATTAGTAGAAAAAGATTAATATTTTTACTAATCACGAGAATTGTTGTCTTTATTTCTGTCTTCAGATTTGGAATCTCAGCACTGAATCAGAAATTGCTAAAAAATCAATGGATTAGTGCTATTGTTTGTGATTTCTTTTTTTTATTGGCAAATCCATTGATGGCATCGACATTCTTGGCTACAGTACTGTTCGCTATATTTTGCAGCGGATTTATCACAACATATCAGGAAATGTCGAACACATTATCGGTCTATAAATTCGGATATTTTTTGAAATATAAGTTATTTAAGTATCCAATGAATGCACGGAATGCGCGAAAATTTGGCTTAAAATTGAATTTTATGGTCAGATATGGCTTATATCCTACGCTTTATATGTCAGTACTCTTTGCGACTGTAGTTCACACTGTGTTCACAACAATCGCATATTTGGATCCAAACAATAACTATTCACTAATTGCTTATATTGTTTGGAAT
>JAQIWA010000948.1:0-23013 GCA_034693305.1 Eueremaeus valkanovi
TTCTATTCTCTGAATTGTCTGCCATTTCTTTGAGTCTTGAATCGAAATATTTTTGAATTTCAAAATCAGTTAAAACTCAATAATAAATGTTTTCACGAATTATTCAGTTTTTTCGGTAAAAGTATTTTAACAATTCGTACAACAATTAAAATTTTTCTGATTCTGTTAACAATTTAATGAAAATTTTTAAAACAATAAAATCATAAAATATTTTGCAAATCATAAGTTTTACCTAACGTCTTATATCCAGGTTCTTTGTGTATCAGTGTATGGTTTGAACCAGGATATGTAGACAAGAATATACTAGGAACCTTTTAAGGGATAATGTGAAATATGTCCAAAACCTTAAGTTATAATTGTTTTCAAACTTTAAAATAATCGAGCATTTCATGAATGCAATGAATAGATACAACATTTGAGTGAAAGAATTTTTATTCATATAAATTGAATTCAGTATAAATCTGTGAAATAATAGGAATAATAGTCCAATCTTTTGGATAATTTGTCTTCTCTCCCGCAATACAAATAAAACAGATCTCTTGTAACAGATTTGTGTAAATACACTATAATTTCGTTTTCTTTCGATGAATTGCTTTCGAATTGAAAGCAATTTTCTGTAAAAACTATCACTAAGTTTGGAGGCAACGGAAGAATCGGAAAATGTTGATCAATAGTTCCCAAAATCTGATTGTCGACAACCAGTTTGAAGACAAGATTACTGTTCGCATAACTAATAACCTTCAGAACAGAAACTAAGTCCACACAAAGTGCTGCAGAAGGACTGTGAGAAATGATTCCGAATCTAATCGATTGCTTTGTTTCCAAATATGTTTCCAAAACTGCTTTAAAGACAATGAATATAACCAAAGGATTTCTGCCAAACATTTCTACACAATATTTCTTAATCTGATTCACTGTTTGTTTGCAAAAAAAATAAATTGTTTCTTAAGAATGCTTTGAAGCAAACAAAACAAGGTTTGTCTGAATCATCACATTTGCAATCAATTCGTAATTTTTCCAAAAATATTGTCTTCAGATTTGGAAAAGCATTTTGCATACGATTCAGATAATCGGGTGAAACAAAGAGAAAGCCACAAGCTGGAATAAGATTCCTTGGTTGTGGCCAGGACTCGTTAATGGCGACCATCTTGATATCTTCTAATATTTCTGAAATAAAAGCCAAAGGAATGGTCGGACAGTCAGCTTTGGATTCGTTCGGGTGATTCGGAAACCATATTGAAACCAATTTTTTCAGTTTCCGGGCCTCAGATATAGGACTCAAATCCAAAGATTCATAATATCTGAAGACAAGCCTTTCGAGTCGACACAATTGGTTGCAGACAATACTGAAGACCTCATTGCTTGTAATGGATCTGCGATTAAATACAATATTAAGGCACTTGATATTCTTTGCGTTTCCGGCCATTAATCCATTCCTAAGGTCTTCAGGGAAGTCATTCAAAAGAATTTTCTTAATATTGGGACCAATTTGTGCCAAACTATTGCCAATCCACTCCAAGTCTTTGTTTATGCCTCTGATCTCAATTGATTCGATTGAGTCCAGACTTAGAATCGCAGAATCGATGACAAAATCTCCTTTGATTTTAAATATTGCCAATGCCTTCAATTTTGTGCCAAAACAGTCTTAAATTATCGACCACTTGTCTAATGTCCAATAGATAGGTCTGCGGTCTATACTATCGTAATCATCTATTACAGTGATTTCGAGAATCTTTACGTCTGGATATAACTCATTAATCCATTCGCACCAATGTCTCCGGATTTCATAAAATCTTATCCGAATTGTCTTCAAATTTGTAAACCTTTTCAGCAATGGTTCGAATTTTGTTTTGACGTCCTCTAAGTCTTCGTCGACATTGAACATCCATCCAACGTATAGATTGAATCGGTTGCCCCTATAGTCTCCTACACTACTCCAATACATTTTGAGCCTTCTTTGAGAGGCAAACAATCGATTGACACAATTGTAGAACTGTTTCGATACACTTCTGGCCAACAATTTATCTTTGATTGCCATATACTCGAGAATACTCATCAGAACGTAGTCATTCATTACAACAGATCTTCTATTCTCTGAATTGTCTGCCATTTCTTTGTGATTTGAGCCGAAATATTTTTGAATTTTAAAATCAGTTAAGACTCAACAATCAATGTTTTCACGAATTATTAAGTTTTTTCTATACAAGTATTTTAACAATTTGTACAACAATTTAAAATTTTGGCGATTCTGTTAACAATTTAATAAAAAAATTTAAAACAATAAAAAACATAAAATATTTTGCAAAAAATTAAGTTTTAATTATTTTAACCTTTCATAACGATAAACGATAAACAGGTTAATAGAATTTAAAATTCATATTAAAATTTATTTAATTTAATATTATATACAAAAACATTTGAAAATCCATACAAATTATTAGGCGTTTAAATAATTTTGAAGCGAAACTAAAATATCATAAATATATTATTGATTCAAATACTAGTGTTTGTCGTAATTAAAAAAGTCTTGTTATTTGTCTGCAATAGTTCTCCGAAAAAAATCAAACAAATAAATAATAGAAATAGAAATTAACAAAAAAAGTAAAAATTTATGTAAAAAACATAGAAATGAAGTCAGCCTTAGAGACAACGGAGAAAAAAGTGAAGTTAATTATGGAGTCAATGATATAATGGGTTTATATTTTACAAGTGATTGGATGAATGACTTTCGTAGACATGAAGTGCAGCCAAAGGTTTAAACAGTAAATAGTTTTATTGAAATTTATTGTTAATTATATAAAGAGCTAAAAATCGATTGTGAAGTCACCGATGAGTTCGGATCAAATTTATTTTCTTACTATAATCTCTTCCTTGAGCTTCATATCCGTTTGACTACCATTTGCTTCCGCTTTGATATCTTAAAAGATAATTATATTTTAAATCAAATATTATTTTTGAATAAAATATCCAGAAATGTCCTACGAATAAGAGCCTCCGCCTCCTTTTCCACCGTCATTGCCACTATACGATGCATCGGCCGCATTATGAGATATCACACCTGGCTCATTGGACTTGATTTTGGCTCTATATTTAAGTAATTATATTATAAGGAAATACTGAATGTTTTTGAGAACTAAAATGAGCAAGGATCATTTATACTCAATTTTAATGCTAATTTTATTCAAGCTCTAAAGTAATTGGTTCATTATGCATACAAGAGGACCAAGGGAATTAATTAGACTAGAACTAATCAGTATTATCAGCAAAAGAAACATGGTTAGATTTGAACAGCTTATACTCAAGTAACTTGCACAAATTAAATGACATTAATGAAATAAAAAGCTATAGCAAATTGATCCTTGCTCTAATGTCAATGTAAAATCAATTAATACCGAAATCCTGTTTTGTCGGCCCACTTAAGAGAATAGGAAACAAAATAATTAATGAATAGACAGAAAGCAAAAGAAGAGTTGAGAACAGATTCAGTGCTTACGTATTCAACGACTCGAAATCTTCCGTCTTTGTCGTGCAGACTGTATGAGCCCTCCTATGAGTGCAACACAAGTCAAATCCAATTATAACTTATATTCTTAGACCATAAGGAATAGGTTGATGTTGAGCACACATACCTTATTACCATGGGCATCGCCCGACTCCTTCCTCGAATTACTCGATCCGTGCGGATCTTTAATATCATAGCCGAAAGCATAGTTACCATGGTCCTTATGTTCAGAGTCAACACAGAATTCATTCATCAATTAATTGATTTGAATAAAAGTAGATTTAATTCAATTTACGTCTTGTTTTCTGAATGAGTTAGACTGACCGCCACCTGACCATCCACTACAGTAGGCCAGTGCAAACAGCATCGGCAACAATAGGCACACAGACTAAGCAATTGGTTGCGAAATAATATTAAAATTTTAAACAAATATCAAAATATAAGTAAAACAAAAGCTTTAACTCAAATACCTTTAGGCAATACATAGTTGTATTTGAAATATGGATTTGTTGTGCAAAACAATGAAATAAATTAATTAATAAATCGATTTCTGAATAAAACTTTTACTTTTATATGAATTTTGCCAAAAAAAATAAGTTTGCAATCATTATGAATGACAACAACTTTTTAGGCGGAGTTTCAGTGTTTAGACATAATTTTCAATAAATATGTGAAAAAAAACTTTCGCTTTAATTAATATTTAAAATACTTTTTCTTCTTAACGATAAACATAAATATATTTCATTCGCAAACTCGTATCAGTCTATAGGTTATAATGTTTTTTACACTTTAAACATAATTAACTTAAAATTCATTATACAGTATAAGTCTTCTATATTAGCATGGCTAATTGTTTTCTTATACTATATTTAAGATTTGCCTGTAATTCGTTTGAGGAAAATATTAATAAAGTTAAAAAATAGATTTTTTATGTTAAAGAATTTTGTGCTATAGTCCGCATAACTAATAGAGCGTAAAAATGTGATGGTTAACACTGTATGTACAGGGGGTGACACAAGTTTATTGCAGTGAATTCATTTTGTAATTTTTGTTACAAATTAGATAATGACTTGACTGGATAAAATCACCAAGTTGATTTAAGTTTATTCAAACTAATCATAATTCTGATAAAATTTAGTTAATTTTTTTTAAATTAAGAATTTTTCATGTATTTAAGAAATTAGTTAACCTTTGACCAAAATATAAGAGGAAAAGATTGAACAAGATGAAAAGTGAAAAATCAATAAACATTTATTGCTTAATATTTTGGCGTGGCTTATTTTTAACCATATATGCCAATAAACTAGATAACATTATTTTGATATTTTAGGGAATTTTGAATTGGCTACAATAGACACTTAAAAACACCCCTGTATTAGAAAACACAAGTTCAACACCAATGAGGAAGTATTTGTCTGAATGTTGTGTTTCACTACTTTACCTGTGCTTTCATTTCAAAAGAGTTAACAATGCATTCAAATAGATATCTGAGTCAGTAATTAAATAATTAAGTTTATAGTTGTTTAAAGAGTCGGAACTTTTATTTTTAATTGGCTTTTGATTTCTTGTTGTAATAATTAGAAACAAGAAAATCCATTAAATAAGTCATTTGACAAATAATTCTATTTATTTGCTTAACTCTTAATCTAATTATATTCAGTTCAGTTCTGTTCAGTTTTACAAAAAGCACTACAAATTATCCACATCACATTTAATCACCATATCCTTGATCAAATTAGAATATAGCCAGACCAATATAGATTGGCAACTTGTTGCCAAATTGATATATTATTTATTAAAATGTATAACCAAGTATAAATCAAAATTATATAGTTTGAACAAGCGCAGTTTGCACTATTTTACATTGAAGTAATCCTGGTCAAAATAAGTCTTGATTATACTTTCATATATTCATGTGAATGAAAGGGCAAATAAAATGAAGTCTTTTATTTGACTCGAGAGACAGTATTGGATTTATAATATGTTAGCCTCCAGGGCACTAATGCCAATCTATGTTGCTCAATTTTGAAAAGCGTTGGTATAAAGCAATTACTGAATTAGGAATAATTCGTTAATTGAAATGCAAATTAAATCGATTTTATATTTTCTTTTATTATAACTATTAACTGAAAATCACTTTTCATACTATATTTCAATATTTGTTTTCAAATTATTATTTTTTTAGTTTTAAAGAATAATTATTTTGAAAACTCAATTAACACTGAATTGATTGGACCTATTTGTAAGCGATTTGTTAATATTCTTATTAACTTATATTAATTTTTTGTAACAAAATTTAATTAAATAATAATAGTGTAAGTGAGCTGTATTATGGATATACTGAATCTGTTAAATCATTGAAAATATTCTTAAAATCCAACCAGGTTAAAAGGCATGCCTGGCTTAGAAGTTTCTTGATGATACTGTAACTTGTTTTGACTTTGACTCTTAACTTGTTTTAAAATTAGAAAAATTCGGTGATATTTATTAAAATTGTTCCAGCTCATTCAAGTTGTGTACAGTGAATCCATTTGCCCATTAAATAATCTTTAGATATATATCTATTTAATTGTCAAACCAAAAGATGTGACCATTTTGTATGATATACTACTGTACAGACAAGGAATCTAATGTGTGTTCAACTCTAAGTAATAACTGTTATCTTATTTTTGATAACTTCTCATCTCTTCCGATGATTTTATATCAGTTTCGAATCAAATAAACTTTTAATACAATTGAGATTTAAATAATTTTTTGAATAAATAATTAAACTTTTATTCAAACAATTATTTGATTCAAAAACCTATAAGAAATAATCAAGTCATAAAAAATAAGATAACAGTTATTAAGTAGAGTTAAGCACACATTAGATACCTTGTCTGTACATTCATTTATAGTTTGGCTCTCTTACCGAAAATGAATAATAAAATATACACTGATTAGTGATTATGAAATATTTGCATTAAAAATGAATTATTGAAATACTGTCGAATCGATTAGAGTTTATTTTCCAAACATTTGAAGTTAACCTAAAAATTCATTCCTAAGGCTTGCGATCAGATTTCAAACAAACATCGAATCGATATGTTTTCATAAAATTATAATTAAATAATTGAATAATTAAAGTAATAAATGAGTTATTTAGTTGTTATAACACTTTGTAACAGATTTTAATTACTTTTAATTAATTTTAACACAGCTCATATTAACTCAACCGGAATTTCAGTTGTAAATGAATTAGCCCTGCGTCAAATAGTTTCAATTAATTGGTTAGAATTTTATTTCAAAAAATTAAATATTTTCTCAGTTTAATGAATAAATTAAAAAATTATTTTTTAAAAAATACAATGGAATTAAAAAATAACAAATGAATTAAAATTATTTAAAATTTCACAATAATTATAATAAAAATCTTTTCATAAAATCAAATATCAAATTGATTTCGCTTTTGAGCCCCAAATATGGCGAAAATCAATGATATTATGATTTTATTTATATAACAATTAATAATTTTTTCGATATATTTATATTAATTAATATATTTTTTTAATAGATTTAACATTTTTTTTCCAATTTCATTAAAATTGATCTATCATACAATCAATATATGATATGATACATACAATACAAGTATATAATTATGTTTTGTTTTGTTTCTATACATAAATTCATTTTACATTTATGTATACATGACTGGAGTCTTGAAGTAAACCCGGAATATATTTATAGATATAATAGAATCGAAATAATTATTTATAGTCTTATTTATATTTATATTTTCAATTAGTTTTAGTCTGTATTTTGTGCTCTGTTTTCATTATACTCTTATACTTGAGATCCGCTTATTTAGGGTTTGGACTAAAATAACTGTTTTTGTCAATTGTGTTAAACCCTAAGAATGGAAATCCAAAGCCATTGCCGTCAATAAGCACTGCATAAAGAGATGGTTCGTTTGAGTATTGCTTTCCAATACTGTTTATCTGATTATATCAGAAGAAAATTCTCAAAAAAAAGCTTTAGTTTTTCTGAATTATTATTATCCGAAAGAAACTAAAATATAATGAAAAAAATGCTGAGATTTTTCTCTCACTTATCTCACTGCGTGTCTCATACGAATCGACACTTTCTTCTGTTGACTTTCAATACTATTGTTTAATATAATAGAAATAATAATAATTTTTTATTTTTTCGTTGACTTGCATTCAAACGGCACTCAAAAAAAAAGAGAAAACAAATCGTTATAAACGATATGCTCTTCAGATATGCGACTCATGTATTGGGCACAAGAATCGACAGGAATTGTACTTTAATTAAAAGCAATTCTTCTATATTTCCTACTTTTGCTGTCTCTTTGGTTCTGTTCGTTATTATCACTTCTGTGGCCAACAATTGTTTGCTCTTAAGAACAATATTATTATGCAATGCATTATCACATTTGGAAAAGACATTAAATGGCTATTCAGTGCAGAATATTCTTTGTTGCAGTCATACTCTGACCGGTGACTTGGGCTGAGAACGGTATGCCTTCTTCCCCAACAGCATCTTCTTGAAGGCTGTTCTGAAGTCTGGACTGAATATTGTATCTAAAAATTGCATCAAAAATATCGATTCGTTTGAATATCAAAACTATTTTTAAATCTGTTGCCAATACTTACACACAATAGGATTGACACAACTGTTAATATAACCCAACCATAAAAAAATGTTCAGGACTATATTTGGAAGATCATCGCGACATGATTCACAAAGAGGTAGTAATAGTGCGACGATGAAGAATGGCAGCCAACATATGACGAATAATCCTATTGTTAAGACACACATACAGTACAGACAGATATAATATAATTAATAGTAAAGTCTTATTAAGAATAATCAGTCGATTTGTTAACTAATTGATTGCCATTCTCTTCCTATACTGTATTAGTGCTACTCATTTGGGTTCGGGTTTTCTGGCTTTCTATGAAATATTGTTATAATACTAATCAGTTGTTCTTCTGTCTTGAGATTTGACTTTAGGTCAATTTATTGTCGCAATCAATGATTGATATATTTTTGGCGATAAATAATTATTTTTCTTCATTTCTAGCGTTAATTAATTGAAGCAATACTTAATTAAAAGCAGTGATGCGGAAAAGGATCAGAGCAAACTAAATCACCATGCTAGGTTTCTTGTGAAAAACCTGAGTTTACTCATATTTTTAGCTTAAGCTACAAATAATAGGCTCCAAAAAATTATTTGATCCCTATTTTTGAATTATCATGCGTTGGCTCAAATATTCAGACCGAGGTCAGTTATCGCAATCTCTGCTAAATAGTATCTTTCATCAAACCCCTATAGACTTTCCCTGAATAATGATTATTCTGTTTCTAAAAATATTTAATTAAAAATAAAATGAGAAAAATAATGAATTGAATAAATTATATAATTTTATGCTTATATTGGACTAAGAATTCATTCAATTTATATTGAAATGAATGCAATATTTTTTTGTCCTCACATTGAATGATAAAAATCTTTGCAAAATATACACAAAAAATAAATAACAATTTTTATACTAATACTGTATTACTCTTGATATTGATTTTTGGGCTCAAAAAACATCTAAATATTAATATCATTTCAGTTCTGAACACATTGTTTGCGAAAAAACTAATATTACTTATATTTTTAGGTACAGTATAAGAGAGCACTGGTATTACAGTATTACAGTGGTAACGGATGGTGTGCTATACCGGTAATGATTGCTAATGTTTTGGCGGCTTTACGTTCCCGTTTGGCTTCTATTGATTCCCTTTGATGTAACCGTTTTTTGGGCAATATATCAACTTTAGCACAATCTTTATCGACAACAGTCAGTCCATTATTATTGGTCGCACCCGTATTGCCCTTATTCTCGGGACTGGCATTTGGCGAACTAGTAGACACTTCACTGGAAAAGTTTGTTATTAGTTCGTTAGTCGAAGGCACTGCTAAGCTTCTGGAGGAGCCGGACGTCTTGCGGAGGGCGAGCACCACCTTGTTGCCTGGCTTGCGCCGGATCCGCTTCCTGGCCACCTGACAGGCCAGACAGAACAGACAATGTATAGAATTAATAATTAGGAAGAATATTCAAATAAAGGGCTAAGAAATATATATAACAGTTATTGTATTGAAAAATCTCAATCACAAAGAGTGATAATTAGTTTAATTTATTTGTACTGGCTAGTAATTTATACTGTATCCATTCATAGTAAAATAAATAAAAAAGGAGCAGAGTTGATTACTTTTTATGATTAATGTGAGCTCATTAATCAAATTATAATAATATTCCAACTCATATATCATAGAACATAGATGATCAAGGTGAGCTAAACACACAATTAGCAAGAAAAGACACCAGGGTAAGAGAATAAATAAACATGGTATATTTGTGGACATAACTTGTTGTTGGATTATTTTTTTTAAGAGCTCAGGAAATGTTTTGATTTGAAGCTGACCTTCGCTACGATATAAGTACTGAATCAAACTGACAGTTAGACTGAAACAATATTATCACATATTTGTTGTGTTCTTCTGAACTGTATTTATATATATTTTATTATTATTTCTAAATTCAATTTTCGCATCTCTCGTGCAAACACTAACTGTAAGAATAGAAATATAAAGAATATGAGTTCGGAATCGGAGATGACATCAGATGTAAAGTCGATTTTATTTCCATTCTTACAGTTATATTGTGTGTGTTTTCGGATTATCACTGACACAAAGCATACGTACACTTCACTAGTCATGTGAATTGCCATATATTGTCTTTTCTATGCCTTTCTTATCATTTCTTTTGGTACTGTATTCTTGTAGACTCCGCTAATTTTCTTTGTCTTTTCTCTTATTCATTATTACATCGAATAGAGTACAGAATATTCTTCTTATTCTGGACTGAATTTATCGGAGAGACTAACAAATCGAATACAAATTTATGTTTTATATATCAATATATATACGAACTATCAGTCGGTATCGACAGTTGGTATTCATTATCTGCACTTTGGATGCAATCATTTATACGTCTATTAATCCCAATCGTAAGGGAATTAACTTCAATTCGATGCACACATTCTCGACTCTCTGACAACTAATGCCTTCTCTCAATCAATGTGCAGCCATATCCTGGATGACCAACATTTTTAGTCATTTAAAAAGTATGCTAGACTAGCGATAATGATCCCGGAGCTAAGTATATTATGTAATATTCAACGAAGTACTTTTTAAACTTGCATGATTTACTTCAGGTATGATAATAAGCACAGATTTCGCCCACAATATGAACTACAACTTAATGTCAGAAAGTTTTAAAAAGTTGCGAAACTAACTGTTGTTATTAGGTTCTGGGCTTAGATTGTATTTATAATATAATAATTAATTAATTTTTTAAGTAGTAGTGAAAGCAATAAAGAAATGCAAACAGAAGTCAGCCCTTCAGAGGATTACTCGAAAATTAATTAATTAAAACATGAATTATAAGACTTTAAGCAGAAGTTGTAAAAGAAATAAAATATAAATATTATTATTACAAAGGATTTATGTCTCATTGAATTTTATCAGGGATGGCCAGAGTGATAGTCAGAATAGCAGCTTGCTCATACTTAGGTGGGTCAGAATATTAGAGTAAGTGAAGAATGACAAAAAGAAGCGACAAAGAAACAATAGGTGGCAATTGTTTGTCAAAAAAATAAGATAATGCTCTGGGCTATTTTGTGAAAGTTCAAAATTAACCTAGCTTGATCCAGCTAAGAACACCATTCCAGTTACAATTCTTTTCAATTTATGTTGACTTATAGCCCAGTAATGATTATTTACTTTATAAAAGTTAGAAATATGCATAATATGAATATCTGGATGACTTGAAAATGAAAAATAAGAAAATCTGAAAATTCTTTTGACTGAACAGTAATTATTTGTTCGCTTCCGGAATGGCCTCTAAAAGAATTTATTCTTAGAATTCTGTCAACAATTCTGTTCATTATTTTTGGATGTTATTAATGAATACGAAACTGAACTCAAATTACAATATTCTGATCGACAAAAAAAACTGAATAAATATAATGAAAGGAATCGAAAAATTCTTTAAATGCAAATGTCAGCTAAAATAACAGAATATTCTATTATTTTTTTATGCCTTTCATATAAATCTCGATCCACTTTCAAAATAAAAGTAGAAAATAATAATAATAATAATAATAATAATAATAATAATAATAATAATAATAATAATAATAGAGATCATTATAAGTAATATAACTCACATTATATTCTTTTAGTATAAAATATATCCAAAAACATAATACTTATAATATTCCTAACGGAACAGACAGAGAGTGTAGGACTTGAATGACTGAGAATAGGAATTCTTATATCATTTTCAGTTATGAAATGTACGAAAAAAACATTGAAAAGAAAGGAAAAAAGTTTTTTTCTGTTAACGATATCCTATTAAAAATCTTTTCGTGTATTTCACTAACGATTTGGTTCACATATTGATCACATGAATGTCATTATTATTTATAAATATATATTTTGTTCTGATTAGAGCTAAAAATATAAGTATTAGAATTCATATACTATCTGATACACTGCTACCCATCCAAATGGATTAATTATCCTTGGCTATGGGAAAAAGATACTAAATTGATATGTTTTTTCTGTTCAGTAATAATCCATAAAATCACAGCAACAGTGATATCGTATGTATATGTCATTAAATTGATTGTATATCGGCTTAAAACAGAAATATCAAACACGAGAATACTATACAAACTAATAACAAACTGGACTTTATTTTTGGACTTAGAGAGCATTTTTGTCAATACTTATCGTTTTAATTAAGCACTCATTAGGATTGGATTGAAAAAGTGGGCGAACTATTAGTTATGAGCCAAACAAATGTTAAGTAATCCGAAACCAATACCTGGAATATACGCCAATAGAGGACAAGTATGAGCGCCAGTGGAACGTAGAAAGTGGCGAATGTAGCGAAGACCTGGTAGGCCACGTCTTGCGATATAAGGCAGGTCTTGTCTACTTCGATCCTCTCCAGAAAGTACGGGTCTTTCCAGCCGAGCACCGGCGCCAAAGACACGACGCCGGCCACGGCCCAGATGCCGAATATCATTGTGCCGATGCGTCGGGAGTTCCGGTTGTGTATATAGTCTACGTTAGTTACGGCCCAAAAGCGGTCCTAAAGTTTGATTTGATATTAGATTTGATTTAAAATAAGATAAAAAATAAAATAAAGTTTGTATTGAATGATGACATTGAGTGCCAAACGACTGACCACTGCAATGGCCAACAGGTGTAGAATACTTGCTGTACAGCACAACACATCTGCTATTGTCCACACATCGCACAGTCCGGCCCCTAATGTCCACTGGCCTGAGACCACATATACGGCGCCCAAAGGCATGACAAGACAGGCGACCATCAGATCGGCGACGGCTAACGAAAAGACCAAATAATTGCCGACAGATCTGAGGTTACGCTCGAGTAGTATGGCTGCGATGACAAACACATTGCCGACTACTGTGCAGAGGGTAAGGATGACCAGTAAGGTGCCGGTTATCACTGTCACAACCACATCGTGTGTATCATAATAGTAGTCAACGGCACCGGCACTAGAGTTGCCAACAAAGGTCTCGTTTGGTGCGAGTCTTTCGTATGAACTTTCCATAATTGGTGAACACAGACCTCACTCTCCAGTCTGTGCTCTCTCACACACTCCCACTCTATTGCTAGCCTTTCCTCCCTTTCCGATTGAGACACTCTCTCATATAATTATGTGTTGTTCGCACAGACACACCATTACGGCTCAAATCGAGTCATATCTCTGGAGAGTCACTCATAGATGAGTTAAACGAATAGATTCAGACTTAAGATGACTCGCAGTGAGGAAGAAGTGGCGATAAGGTTCTTGTGAATGATATGCGCAAATCCATTATTCAAATGCCATAATCATTACCGGCGATGAAGAGGATGTGTCCATAAAGCCAGTGATGAGTGCGCTCTCACTTTGCTCTCCTCTCTATCCAGCACTAGGAAGACTGTGGCCGACAAAGCCTACCAATTAATTAATGGACAAAAATTATATAAACACTTAATTTAGACATTTATTCCTAATATCAGAATATTCTTTACAGTCTATGCACTTAAGCTCAGCTCTTATTAGTATTATTCAGATTCTATGCGCAACCCATTTGTAGATAAAGTCTAAATGAAATTAATATATAATTTAAAGCAAATCATATTTATTGCATAATTAATGATATTTTTCTGTAGTTTCACTAAAATTCATATTTAAATATGAGATTAAAAATTTGATAATTTTTTATTTATTTATTAAATAAATCAAATTTATAGATATTTTATTTACTTTCGGTTAAAGTGAATTTTTATTCAAAATGTAATTTATCTAAAACACAGTTTTAATAACTAATGTCAATATTGAGCGCAAAATATATGAAATTAATGCAACTTTGAAACCAAAAAAAAAAGAAGAAAAAACAAAAATATAATTTCAATATTTTATACACTTTTATATTATTTCGCATTAAATACTTTATATTAAAAACGGATTAAGAATATTATGGATTATCCATGAAGTGTATAAATCAAGCCAGGCTACTTTGCTACTGAATCGGCAACTGTTCAGTAATACTAATGAAATGTAATTTTCACTTCTCTTATAACTATTTTAATGCGAAAATTATAAACATTTGATTGATTCAAATAAATTATAAATTGAAAACATTTCTAAACTACAAAATATTATACATATTTATGAATATCATGTTTGGTGTGAAGACTAGGATTTGATTTTTTTTCTTAATAGTCATAAAATACAGAGTAATCTCTTAATCGATTAAAATCAGATTTATGTTTGAAATTTAATGTAATATTAAAAATCAAATTAAAACGATATAAAAATTTTTGTCATAAAGTTTTATGGCTTGAAAATGGAGTGGCAGTAAATTTTTATCATCCTACGACCAATATGTATGAAATGGCCTTGTTGCAAATATAAGTAAGTAATAAAATAAGTAGAAAATAAACATTTAATTCCATAATATATTACATAAAAGGAAAAAAATGAGCAATCTAACTTTATCTCAATGTTAAAGATATTTTATTTGAGTTTATAATTCAGTTATTTATGTTTTATTTGAAAAAATAAATTGACTTTAATTTTAATTTTATTTTTACAAAAATCGAAACTTATTTTTTGAAAAATGTTTTTTCTCTTAATCAGTATTAATGAAAAAAGGGTTTTATTGCAAAACGTGACGATATTATGAAACTAAGGATAAAATGTCTCTTTATTTGACTAAAAGATTAAATGAATTTTTTTCCAATTCATATCGAACTTAAAACTCAGTTGAATTAAATGAATAATTCCTTTGAGCTCCTGTTTTTATATGTTTAACTTTCCATCTAGGTGCTTATAGCAAAAGTTAACTAAGGTACAAAAAAAAAGAATAGCAAGCATAAATATTCAAGTGTATTGCTTAATTAGAAAATAATTAATATTAATATTTTTATTTTGGATTTATTTTTGTTAATTAACTTTTTAATTGCATAAATATGGATGAGTTTGCTAATTATATTTATCAAAAGCATCTTGTATATTCCAGATCGAGTTATGGAAATATGCACTTCATTTAATCGGATTAGTTCTCATAATTATTTTTTTGGCTTCTTTTCATAAGTATTGAATAAATTGTGCTTAAGTTATGTTTTACCCCGAATACAACTTTTCTAATTAAACAAATTTTAAGTCGTATTCATATTAGGCATAAATGTTTGACCAAGCTTGATTAATATTAATGATCAAACATATAGTTAGTTAATTAGGTAACAGATAAACAAAGTCTAGACTCAAGTAAATCAATAATTCATAAGTGTTTTGAACGCAAAGGAAAACTATGAAGATTTCAATAATTATTCATTTTATAAATTTTAATGATATGAATATGATTTTAATGAAGATAAATATATTCAGGCTCATATTAATTTGTAGATTCAATTTCTTGAATATCTAATTAATTCAAGTGAGTCTTTCAAAGCATTTTCAAAATCAAATTATAATTTGAAAATATTATAGGAAATTGAAAAAAATCAAACATAAAACTATACTACAAGATCAGTAACAAGCATGAATTATAGAGTTTGAAAAATAGCTGGTTTGCCGGATAATTGACTGAACGTTAAAGTCTAATACAGACTGTATTATTCAGTATAAGTTTGTTTAATAAAATGCATGAATAGTATAGAAAAAGCGAATATTTATAATAGATTCAGGATTGATATTCAGCCGAAACACCTTAAGCCTACTCTAGCACATGAATTCAATACATGTGAACTATTAAAGTCTATTATAACCCGTTGCAAAGCAGCAAGCAAGTAAATACAATGGAGCAAGCAGATTTAATTATAGCTTGCAAATCAAAGGTTACCTGGAATAATGAGTTTTATATGGAAAACATCATTTTGCTTCAAAATAAATAACCCTGCTATTTCATAAAGTATAGCGATATTAAAGCAAATAATTTAATTAAATATATTCAGAGCTAAACATATAATAAATATTTAATTCATTTCATTATTTAAATCCGAATGACATTAATGTTTGTCATAATATATAAATAGTTTATATTTTTCATAATTATATTGTTTTAGAACTCTTTCAATAAATAAACTAATCCTTGGATGACATGACTGACTGTCACACAATATAACTGACTTCAGGATTGTTTAGGCCTTAATGTACAATCAGTTAATTATTAACTACTGTTTAATGAATTTTTAAAATCTGTCGACAATAGGCTTATGAATAAGTTTAAGCAGTTTTATCGGAATTCCAATTATTCTCATATTTTTATTATAATATTCTCATAATTTGGGTTTAATTATTCAAATATGCCCTTTCGTGTGGCCATGGAATTTGAAATCTGTTCATAAACAATATGCGAGAACATTCCAAACGAGCCAGGCCCAAATCTGTGCGCTAGTATGTATCAAATCATATGTAACCAACAATTTTCAAAATTAATTTCTGTCCAATAATTTATTATTTGAGCTAATCTTCAATTCTGTTTGCTTTGTATTACAGTCACAGTCGATGTGAGCGATGAACTAAAATACCATTCAATTCATTAATCATATTCTGTAACTAATGTATGATCTGATTAAATATTTTTTTATTTTAGCCAAACATTGAAATAATAAAAATCTATGTCTTATATAATGACTGTCTTTTTGGAAAAGAAATATCATTTTTCATAAAATTATTAAATATTAAAAAAAATCATTTCTTATATTTTCCAGATTTCAACAGAGATGTGAAATGTAAGCCATAAGGATTTGGATCTGGATCGTGTCAAAGTGCCCTGACAAATAATTAATAGATTGCTGGCTTAATTAAATTGCATTAATGATCAATTTTTCTTATTTTTTCATTAAGTCTTATTGAGACAGAAAACATAAAAAATATATATTAATTGAATAAATGTTAGTATTTTTTGGAAAACATTATGTTTTTGTTTTATAGCGTAGAATAAAATCGATATATATTTGATCATTGAATCGCTTTTAGAGTAAGCAATGATAAAATATACGATCAATTGAGCGATAGTTGTCTCAAATGGTTTATATTAGAGAGGGCTGAGCAGAGATCTGGACAAAATAATGAGGATCGAACAATATGCCTGGCCACTTATGGTTTGGGCAGATTCTGGATTTATTGCTAGGGTTTAAACAATGATATGTGACTCGGAATCTGTGAAAACTGTTCCGAATCTGATTCATATAATTAGAAATTATTTAAGAATTTAATTAAAATTAATGTCTACTCGAATGCAACCAATTATTTAATTTCCTTTTCTCACCACAAAAAACTTGACAGAACAAAATATTTGCTGAACAATAAATATTTAGCCCTAATATGTATTAAATATTATACAGTTTTGTTATTTTTGAAAATTTCATTGCATTTACGAATAAGAATATTATTATAGAAAACATTTTTATTTAATTCATTGAATTATAGATTTGTTTTTGATTTTTGAAATAATTTTCTTTCAATACATAATCTTTAATCAAATATAAATGAAATTTTTATATTTATTTTTGAAAAGCTATCTATTATTTTGTATGGAATATATCATAAGTAGGAAGTTTATAATTCTAGTTGAAGACGAGTTGAAGTAGGAAGTTGAAAAACGATAATACATTTTCAAAAGAAAAATAGTATTAAAACTAATCTTTTGTTTTGAAGATAAACTTCCTACTTTAATATAAAAGCATTAATATATTTATTTGAATTGATTTTTCCATTAAAGCAGAGATTGAAAAGTGAGAGTTCATTCGCACAGCGAATATCAATTATAACTACATTTCTGTTATTGTTTCTGAAGATTGAGATTTGAATTAATTTGCTTACAATTTATTCGTTTGCATAAAGTCGTGAATAACTTAACAGAAAAGCAAATGAAAACAAAAGAATTTAATTTAATTATAATTTCATTCGTTTGGCTTTGATATGAGATTCAACGCAAGTGACAGTAAGAATTGCCCATGCTGCTATCATGGCAACATCACAAAGTAAATTGTCAAGGTTATTTCAGTTATTAGTAGAGAATAATATTCTGCCCTGGTTAATAATGTTGTGGAGTTGAGAAACTCTGAGCCCACTACCAACCTAACTAATAACTTAATATACCTGGAATATGGATAACCTAGATATATTTAGTTAACTTTCTTTTACACTCATTTATGTCTCAGTTTTGATATTTTAATCTGAGTTATATTTAAACTTATTTTGAGGAATATATTGCGAACAGTAATGGGAAGAATGGAAACCTTAAACCCCAGACAACAGATGAAAATATATAAGAATTCAATATAATTCGTGCGTTTGTTCACACTTTTAGATCTCATAAATCGATTTTAAAGTTTTTAAAATACTTTTTCTAAAGTGTGTGAAACCTGTGATACAGAAAAAAATTTAGAAAATAAATTATTTCCATTCTATTGAAAATGATTACTGAATTCCTATTGAAATTTTTTCGCCCAAAAAATTGCGAGAGCTTTGAATAGAATCAGATTTTGATGAAAAAATCCAAAAAGTGTTTTCATTGAATTGATATGAAAGTCAATACTAACGTAAGTTAGTATTCTTACTGATCAGTGATCACCACTATTTGAATAGATCTGGATTCAAAACATACGTTTTGAGCGCTTGAGTTGAATAAAATTTTTATCAAAACAATTGCATTACAATTATTTTGGGCTAACATTGAAACATAAATCTAAGACATATCGACAGTACAGTCAATATTAAAGTTAAGAAATTGTTTAAATGCATAAAGAATTCTATTAATACAGTCAGTTTAAAAAACGAGAAACACGCTTAAATGAAGCTGGAGCCTGAACCTGGTGAGAAAATTTAATGAAAATTTCTATTTTTATAGAGCAACTACCAAAAATTTTTTCCACTAAGAGATCTTTACAGGCGCAGCGCTGGTAGCAGAGAACTAGCACTGTCTGTACGGCCAAAACCACATTAAATTTCAGGTTTAGGCTCCAGCTTCATTTAAGCGTGTTCCTCGTTTTTAAACTGACTGTATATAATATTCAGGAGATTTTTCACAATATTTCAAATACTGTGGATTAGTTTAGAAATTAATTTTCTTTATATTATTCGGTGATTCGGTACGAGAGCAGGGGTGGCCAGACTTGTTGGCCAGGGAGGGTCAACCTAAATTTTGGTACAATGAATCAAATTTTTTCGGTCAAAAGTGCCCCCATTTTCGAGTTTTTCGCACAATTTCCGCTCCGACATAGGGAACGCTCTGAACAAATTCCAGGAGGGGGTCGACCCCCTCCTGGACCCCCCTCTGGCCAGGCCTGGTACAAGAGCTAAGAATAAAAATATTGAGTAGGTTTGTATTGAATAAGCAAGATTACTTAATGATAAATAACTTGGACATAAATTGATTTTCATGCAATTTTGAGCCAATTCAACTGAGCTTGTTCAATTTTATTCAACACCTTTCTAAAGTTCGGCTATTTATCACAATTTACTTGTTTTTAATAAAATAATTTCAAATATATTGATATTAAGCTCAGAATCGTTTCAATGTTAAACATAAGTCTATTTCAATATTCCTATACTTTTATTGATAAATCGTTTACAAAGAAAGAACACTTTTATGCGAATGAATGGATGAATTTCTTTCTAAATAAATATTTGAAAAAATTATATAAAAAATGTTTTTCTAAATAAGTTATGTTATGTTCAATACTTCCCTTCCGAGCACTTCTCTTATTCCAAGCCAATGGACACTAACATCACATACGGTATAGAAGTATAGAAAACATTCAATATTTATGTGAATTCTCTGAGAAATATATATCACAAAAAAATGTTATATAAAATATTATTCACTCATAAAATATTGAACAGAATATCTGACAGAATCCGTGAGCTCAAGGTATAATATTATTGATGCGATAAACACATTAATATCACATAAATAAATATAAAAAATGATTTTAAGGCCAATTTTTAAATGCTTTGGTATTTTGTATGAATTCTAATACAATTCCCAAATATAATCAATTATAATCCGGATCTCTTGAATACTTTTAGATTTTGGTTGAAATTTATGCTTCCATTGAATATATTAGTTGACCCTCCTGAGATTTAGCACTGTGTGGGTGTGCAAATAGCTGGGTCACTGAGCATCGGTGAAATCATACGTAAAAGCAAACTATTGCTGCTCTGAATCCATATAAACATAAGAGTTGTGAATGTTTTGCGTAAATAAATCATATATTTTATGAATGAATTTATTTAACACATCGATTAAAGTACTGTATTCGGGGTAACCGATGAATTAAATATAAATCATGTCAATATTTGAATCTAGAACCATTTTATTCTGAATTCACCAAAAGCTTAGACGAGAGTACTTCATATTACAATATTCTTTGTCCATTTGATCGCCAATTTGCCTCAGAGTAAATTTTGCTTATTCTGCATCTCTTAATAAAATGCTCAGAATTGGCATAATTTATAAATTCTATTCGTATTTGAATTTGAAAAAAATCTTAACAAAAGACTCGAATATCTTTCGCACAGAAAAAATATTCGCTTTCATAGAAAAATATATTTTTTGCAGTTATTTGAGGACAGAGTCTCTCTCTCTCTCTCTCTCTCTCTCTCTCTCTCTCTCTCTCTCTCTCTCTCTCTCTCTCGCAATGGCACTCAAAATGTCAAAAAAATAGTTATAAAAGAAGTCTTGGAATGAAAAACGAATGGAAAAGATAACGAAATTTTGTGAATTATGTTCAAAAGCAATGATTTATTGTGACATTGATTTAGATTCACATTCGGCTAAACATTTTTGAAGTCCATATAGAGAGTGAGAAATTGAGAGTTTGTGTCGATTTGAACAATTGATGACATTCTCATGGATGACATTTACCATAAATTTATACTCTCTTTGTATGCATTCAAATAAAATAAATGTAATATAAATATAATATAAATATTATTTGAGAAACCTTTTCAGTTATATTGAGAACCAGAACAATATGGCCATGTATCAGTTCGCAAGAACGTTTAAGTAGAATAGGAACTGTAGTATATTTATTTCCTATCCAAGTACAGTTCATAAATCTGATGTTCGACAGTCCATAACCATTATATCGACTCAAACCGTGAGTTAAAATTATGAACTAGAACAATTATATGACAAAATATTTTGGGGGCTATTTTTCTTTCCGAATTTATTTGCCCCCGACTACTGTAATTATAATCTTGTATTTCAATCACAAAAGTTATAATATAATCGAATTTATTGCATAATATATAGAAATATTGATTTAAGGTCTATAACGTCAATCCAGTGATAAGATTCTTATCCATTATTTTTTAATAACTTAATCGCATTATAATACTCGGTTCAAAAAATATTTAAAAATTTAAAACAATACTAGAGTTTACTCTTTTACTTAAAAGTTTTTAAAATTCAATTAAAATTATTTTTACGGAAAGATTTTTAAAGAATATTCTTCGGAATATAGTTCCAAAATATGCTCTTAAGATACAGAATATTCTGTTTTTTTTTGGATTCTGTTTACGAAAAGATCAGAAGTCAGTGAATCAGAAAATTAAGATAAATCTATTGATTGGAACCAATTATTGCGATATTAAGACATATTCAACATAAAGATCTTTAAATAACAAGGTATTAAAAAAGTATTCATTTTATCGAATATGAAATCTTAATATAATTGGAATAATCTTCAGATTATAATCATTAGTATTGATATATACTGTAAGAAAGATAAGTATAATAATATTCTTAAGCCTTTATATGTTATATCATATATGCAATCAATTATTTATGAAATTCATATTAAATATTGAATATATAAGAGAATAGAAATAAATTATAAGAATATTCTGTTTATTATTCTTAACTTTTTTTATTGAATTTTTTAGCAGATATGCAAAGCTCTAGCGAAGAGATAGTCGTAAGTAATTGTAGTCTAGACTCAAGAGTCAACAAAATGCTTATTAATTCTGTATTTTTCCAATTAATGAATAAAGTAGTTCAGGATAAGTGCGAGATTAATAAATTCAGTTTTAGATTAACTTTCTCAATTAACTATGTTATAATTGAAAAACATCAAAGATTTATCAAGATGAACTTAAAAACTTTTACATCCGAAAAGTACTTATCAATTCATTTAACATTCTCTTCTAAAGAATCAAGCTAGGCTGATTTAGTAGAGAACAAATTGTGTTGGTTGACAATCTGGACCTAATTTCAGAAATGTCAACAATGACTTGATGTTAGCATTGTATGCATTGACAGTTGAATTTCAATGAAATATCCAGGTTTAGTGATTTACAAAGTATAGCATTATTTCTGATTGATCCCGGGCCACACCAAACGATTTTTTTTTATAAGACAAGTAATGAAAGACAAATTCATTCTAAAATTCAGGACTCGTTTTGAAAACTAATTTTTTAGCAAAACTGAAAACATAATGACATTTATTATATACGAAAACATATTTTTATGCAATAATAATAATAATAAAAAGAAAATCGAGTTTTGGGAACATTAGTACTAATAGTAATGCTGTGCTTAAAATGTAATGAATAGATAGTTAATAGTATTGTTATAACACTAACAGTAAAACATTTCAATGATTATCAGCAATATTTGAAATTATATTAAACAATAATAAGACTGATATTGAATGCAAAATAATATTTTGTGAAAATAATTGTTTTATAGATAATTAGAACAAAAATCAATTGTTAATACTAGGTCGTTCAAAAAAAAATGTCCATATCGCGAATAACTTTTGAACCAGGAGGAATTTTCAAATTCTGTTTCGGCCAAAATGTGTCTTGGTTGATGACGCATATTCTCAATAAGGGTCGATCAAATTGTCCAAGTAC
>JAQIWA010000949.1:0-23009 GCA_034693305.1 Eueremaeus valkanovi
GAGAGAGAGAGAGAGAGAGAGAGAGAGAGAGAGAGAGAGAGAGAGAGAGAGAGATTGAGAGAGAGTGAGAGATTGGGTTTCATTTGAAGCATTTGTGAGCCATGAGGTTCCAGATGGCCGGCGCCAATATACTCTTGAGGGAACGGGTGTACCAGTGGAGAGAAGAGCGAGACCTGGAGGCTGAGATCCTCCGCCGTCACCGCCAACGTTAACATTCCTTTGGATCTAAAGAGACAAAACTGTGACATATAATCTGTTTTGAGCCAAAAGCCATTAATTGTCGCGAAAGACTGGTCTGAATGATGGCATCGAAACACTAGAATTGAGAACATTTATTGAGTGCAAGAAATTAAGTTAATCTCTCTCTCACTTAAACTCTTAAATCTGCAAATAAACAGTTGCTATAATCAGAATCAATATATTCAGTCAAATATTCTCATCATTTTTTACAAACTCTTCTCAACAGTACTTTGAAATTACTATGAATTTGGTTCAAGTGTTTTATGATTTCCTTATTTTTTTCTCTTTAATTCTGATACCAGTCCTCCTCCACTCCCTCTTCTTCAATGATCTTTTAAATTACTGCAAAATTTTTTTGAGAATAAATTTATTTTTATTATAAACATCTAAAACATGTAAACATTTTAAAGTTTAAACCAATATTTTGTCTCAATTCAAATGCGATTATTCAGAACTGTTTGTTAGTATAAACACAAAACTGAGTAAAGATAGTCTAAAATAGTTAACAAGAATTATGAAGTCATTATTTATAGACATATTTATAGAGAATATTTGAAATTCTGACTCAGAATTAGATTTTCCAAAAATAATTTCGCTTTCGATTGAAAGACTATTTTGTGACGATTAGAGTTGAGGGGATTAGCGGCACTCGTGGCTCAAAGACCAATACCGTGGAAGTATGCAAGTGCTCATGGTACTTTAACAGTATGTATACAGTATAAGGGTGATATCTGTCAAAGTGTACAAAAGTCCAACTGTTCTGGTTTGTTGTGTTGTGGTGCGCGTTGATGAGCGCAGGGACATATGCGAAGCCCGGGTTCTTAATCTGTGTCGTCGCCCTGGTTTAGATTAGAGTCGGTGCGACTCAAACGAATATAACGACAAATCTTAAGCGAACTCTCGAAACGCTCGGATAACACAGTTATCATTGTTTTAAAGCATTTCGAGCACTTCTAGCACTGGTATGAATAGACAGGCCTTTTAGTATTGACATTATCATTGTTTTTCATTAAATAGGCGAATATACATGACTTGGATTATTGATTAAAGATTAGAGCGAATCAAAAACAGTTTACAGTTTTAGTGCTTTCAGATAAGAACGGCTTCAGACAAAAGAAGGATAGTTTCACATCAAATATGACTCTGTTATGAGTTAAGAGTTCTCTCTCTGATTAAACACATCGCAAAAGTTAAATATATTTAATGATTGATAACCGAAATAACAACTCAACTAAACTCTCTTATCTATTGTATGACATTATCGCAACCAAACGACTCAATTGCAGAAATTCGGTAACAAATAAATGCCTCGAAAATTAAAAGCCCTCTCTATTCACAAGTTTTCGTTTTAATTGCAATTATAGCGCATATAATAGCCTTGGCATTAAACATAACGATTATCTTAACAGTTGTTGATCGTAACTAACAGTCCAACAGTGAAGTGCTTTACAGTACTAACAGTACTCCACAACACTATACAGATCCGTACCATTCATACCAATCCATTTGAGAGCTCACCAACACTACACTACTCTCTCCATAAACTATTTGTTGACTCAATTATTTAATATATATTTTTCTCTACATTTTTTTTGATACAAAAATTTAATATATTTTTTGACAAATTTCTGGCAATTGTGGGAAAATAAAACAGAACTTTAAGTGAAGAAAATTGATTATACCTTTCACTCAATTGCAGACAAAATCAATAAAAATGAGCTCAAAGTGCATATCAAGGACTGAATTATAAACATAGTCAGAATTCATGGACTTATAATCTCTGAGAAACACGACTTAATTCTGTTCATAATATAATTATTTCTGTTTGAAAGCAAATTCTTCTCATTTACTCCGAAATCAGAATATTTTTGTTTCGAAAAATTGTCAAACTTTTTGATATTCAATAAATTGATAATTTTTTTTATTTAATAATTATTTCGTTTTTCGAGTATTTGATAAAAACATATTTGTTACATGAATTCATAGTAGGGAATGGAATGTGCTTGCTATTATCTAAAAAGTTTCCATCCAAACAGTCAGTTCTTAAGTGGCGATTCTCTGATTCCGGTATTAGAAATCGAAGTATAAGTCATACAGTCATACAGTCATACAGTGTTTGTTTGCGACTAAAGCTCACTTAAAAGGCAACCGCATTGAAGTGTAAATGCAAGTGATTTCCAGATAATATAATACTAATGTATTTATTATTATTATTAGTAATACTGTATTCGTTATCGAAAGCATTTTTGGTTTGTAGGCAAACAACAACTTTGATCCGTAAAAAACGATTGTTGAAGAGCTAGTTATCACTGGTTTTGCTTAGTATGCCATCAGGTGGAGCACGTATGCCAGTTATGCCGATCTGTCGGTGCATAACCTGTTATAGCAAACAAGAATCGCATATACACTACAATAATACAGAACTACAGAATTGGGCTATAATTTAAGGAAAGATAATCCGAATGTTTATTACAGAAGGAGTGCATAACATATAATACATAAAGTTTTTTGTTATTCCAGTTGAGCGCAGAATTGGATGCTTTTTCGGGTGAATCTGAACCGAGGGAATTGAGTGACACTAATCCCAAATGAGAGGACTGGCGTTCGGGTTTGTGGCGCCACTGCTTCCGTCACTCAATGATTGTTACACTCGTATTGCACTCGTATTTAACACGAGTTGTCATTCTTGCGCTTCTTATGTCTCTCTCCCCTCTATTCTCACTCTCTTTTCTCGTTTATCTTTTTTTCTCACTTTTCTCACTCAAAACTCTATCCTAATTAACAGTTTAAGGAGTGTTTAGTCAAACAGTTCTGTTCTGTTTGTAATTTTAGTAACAGAAAACCCAAACACACGTCTCGTCTGTATTGGCATCGATTCACACAACACTTATAGTGTGTGTATGTGTTAGACATTAATTAGTAGAGAAGTTAACTTAAATGCAATGACAAACAAAAAACAAGGTTTTGATTCGCTTTTCCATAACAGTTAAACACATTTATAAAACTCTGATAATTAGTTTGTGCGCTCATTATGTCAAATGGTTTGACTCTTTTCGCCAATCATTAACTATAGTAGTAATGCGTTTTCGGGTTAAATACAAATACTTTTTCTCGCAATAGGTATACACTCTGTATATACCAGTATTAATAGATAGGAAAGACAAGTGAACGGCACTCATGTATTGTCTGTCTGTGTGTGGCATTCACTTCTATGCTATGCTTTGCATCCATGCGCTCCCGAACACACACTTGACTTTTAAACAAATCAATACAAGAGAATAAAACTGTTTTGAATTATTTGTAAAACAAATAAAAACATTTACTAAACAAGTCTTCACTACTTGTGTTAACTATCAATACAATAGCTTAGAGAGAAAGAGAAGAAAATAAAATCAGAAAATCTTAGTTATTATTGATCTTCAAGTTTTGCATACATATTATAAAGTTGTTTAACTCACACAATAACACAAAAAATGAGATCTAATTTTTCAAAATGACATCAACTCACTTAAGACAAGAGAAAGGCAGTAAAAAAAATTCTTTAATATTTAATAACTTTTTTGACTTTAAATGTGTGCGAATGGGAGACAGAATTGAATAATCAATAGAAGAGAGCATAATTGTGAGCAACAAAAATAAATGTTGTCTTTAATATAAATAAGAAAAAAGTCATTTAAGAACAAGTTTCACTCACAGTGTTTCACTCAGTGTTTCACTCACTCCTAGTTTTGCATTCAAATGAATTATTAATCGCTAAAAATTTTATGGACTATAAAGTCGTTAAAAAATCATATATAGAGTAATGAAAACTAATTCTAATCTGACATTAACTCAGTTTCATAGAGACAGTTCATTCTCTATATAAATGCTCTTGTCATTTAAGATGAGAATTCTGGTAAATCTAAACCAGTGCTGACCAATCCGGACAAATTCATATTAATTTTCTCATAAGAATCTACTCCTTAGTTTGATCCATGTGCTATTTTGGCCATCTCTGCATTCAAAAGTCATCAGACGTTAAAGTCGATCAAAGGCTGAATTAAAGTTAAGAATATATTTTTACATAAAATATAATAATTGAATAAAATATTGTACGCATTATATAACAGCTTTGGCTCATAAAGTGTTAATAAGAAAAAGTTAAATAATTTTAAAAATAAACCCTCTTATAAAATATTGAGTGAGGGTAAAATTAAATAATCGACATGAATCATATTGGCAGCAGAACTCCTTTGTCACTGAAAATCATCACTGAATTGTATTATTGTTAAATTCAAATACTGTATAAACAAAGTTCACATATTTTTCTGGCAATGGTTTCATATGTTTTCATGCGCTTAAACAAAAACTACAATTTATTTGATGACAAGAGGGAACAAAAAAATGCATTTAAATGCTTCGATAGTAACAAAACATGAATTCAATACTATTCCTATCACTACTACTGTATTACGAATAATATTATTCTCTCCTCCAGTACTGAGAAAAATTCAGAAGCAATGAATTTTTTGCTGCGTTTTCATAGTATTGCTCAAAATAAGAGTAGAGTATTCTAAATGCCACCCCTGGGAAAGTGTACCCCAGCAGAAAAAATATAGTAAAACACAACAGCCGTAAAACATAGTCTAATAAATGATAATATTAAGCATTAGAGATGCGATGCTAACAGTGCCGAACGCACTGTTTGTCGCCGATCACTCTCTTTATCATTGTTTGTGCGCTTTATTTAATTCATAATTCATTTCATTATTTAATTTAAATCATTTGACGACTCGTTTGAGTTAATTCTTATACAAAGAAATTAAAACATTTGTTGAAAGAGAGAAAAAAAACAAAAGATTTGAAGAAGAGATGAGCAAGGTCGTGCAAATCAGGGGGTAACTTCAGGTGATGTGTAATGGAAGATTTTTAGACTCAAACCTTAGGGTAAAAATAAATTATCTGAAGATTTTTCGGCTAAACCCCTTGTCCATCCCTATTTTTATGAATCTAACCATGAATGAGCAAGGAGGTATATAACAAACAACAGTTTATTTGAAGAACAATCCATGATTTTAGTCGGTGTACAATGAAATAATCAATTTTGATTGAATTTTAATAAATTTGGAAATTTCATCCAGTTTAATTATACTAAATTAATGCTCAATTTTGTCAATCAATGTTAAATTTTTTAGTTTATATGCTATTATGTTGCCCATCCCTATACCCCCGAATTGACTGGCCTTGCGCATAGCTATATAAATGATAAAATATTTAAAGCAGAAATGTATTTGACTCAGGGATGTTTTGACTATATCTTCTACAATAAAACATCTCTAATGTCTCTAATCATAGAGTACTGTATGTAAGCCTAAATATACTGAATCTCTTTGTCTCTCTGTCTCTCTCTTTCAACAAATGCTTCATTTGCTTGGATTTGTATTGACTAAAACGAGCCGTAAAATGATATGAATTAAATAAAAAAGTTGATACAGTTTACAGACAGTATACACAGTATACAGTGAATACAGTTCATACAGTGAACAGTATATTGAACTCAATTATATATTGTTCTGCAGACGAAAAGTCATTATTTAGTCCAAAATTATTGCTTTTATTTATTTTGATTCAAAATTATTAGTTTTGATGAAAAAACAGAGAAATGTTTTGAATAAAGAAGGAAAGAGAGAAAGAAAGAAAGAAACTGAGAAGTGTAGGACTGGTATGTTTGAGGCCATTGTGCATATGATTGGTTTTTATATTCATTGTGCGAACACACATACGAGCGCTGGTTTGATGTAACTACAAGTGAGATGAAGGTTATGCCAAGAAATGTGTTGGCCTGATGTCTGAAGAGCGCAGAGAGCACAGGCAGCACTTGGGTAACATAACCAGCAACATGAGCTACATGGACGAACGTTTGTGAACATAAACCAGCTAATTTGTTCTTTGCTTTAGGTGGTAGTAGAGGTGGAGTCTAAGAAGTTGATGGTTATGACGGCCGGTATGCTTGACGTTGGCATAACTATTATTCAATTCGAGGAACGGCAACAACTATTGGCTTTCCAAAAAAATAACGGGCGGGAGAAGCGCAACAAATGCCATGCCCAGTTGGCCCAGCCCAGTGCAGTCTGGCAGTGCAGATTGTGCTCTGCTAAATGCGCGATACAGTGCTTGTAAATGTATGTATTGTATGTACTGGCCGTGTAAACCGAACAGACGAACACACTGACACAGGTCAGATATACACTAACTTTGTGTATTACAACCACAAACAGAAACTGCCCTTGTCATTTGCCCCGCAAGAACGGAAGGGGTCTCCGAATAGATACTACACTACAACAGAGCTACTACAGTGTAGTCGATATAATAATGCCTGAGCTCTGAATGCGACGACGAATCAACTCATATTCGCTATTCGTTAGAAGAAGTCATACATTCGTTCATACGATTCGCTTCTGTTATATATTGTGACGAAAAGTAAAAACCATTGAAAACATATTTTAACGTTTGTGTAAAGTTGTTGTCAAACGTTGTGTAAAAGTGTTCAATACTTTAAATGTATTTCATATATATTTGTGTCTAAACACTAAACTCTGTTTGTAATTACATAATAACAATATTTCGACTTAATCTTGATTTTTGTGTTTTAACTATTGGTTACAAATAATAATAATTTTTTGTAAGAATCAGTTTTAATAAAAAATTTAATAATAATTCGAAAAAAGTTCTCAACTCTTGTCTCGTCTCAAGTGTTGTCTTTACTGGAACTGATTGACTGATTTGAAGCATTGAAATAATTGTCTTAAATGTTTTCGGTGGCATATCATGTCATGCTCTCAGTCCGGAGCCGTCTTATATAGCGGTTCTTTGAAGTCCGACTCGCCTTCAATCGCATCAATCGCTTCATCCAATTCCACACATAATATATCGACGAGTTCTCCATCGAGTCTGTCATCAGCTAAAACGGCTTCGGGAACGCAGGTAAGCAATTGAACCCATGTTTTACACACTTTGCCAGACATAGACAGACTGACCATTAGCTGCGAACCACGCCTTTCAATAGTTTTTGATTCTGGGAATACCAGCGAAACCAATGACACCGAACACAAACTCTAATCTTATGGTGCAATCAATTCAGACAAAAAAACTTATTCAATGTTACGGTTATTGCACAAGGATGCAAAGGGCAGGTGTCTGGTCTCAGGCCAGACCTATTACTCTATTACATTGAATTATACGCAATCAACAATTTTCCCATTAATTTCTTTTTAATTAAATAAAAAATAAAATTAATTCAAATGAAAAGAAAAACTTTGTCTAAAAAGCTGTTAATTCATACGATTAATGATTATAGAAATTAGTAATTATACGGTCATTAGTGCGAAGAGAATTTAACTATATTTTTGATGATTAACTCGGATTTTCATTTGAAATTTTCACATTTTTATTGTCTTTGCATTTAATTTAAGTTTGAGCTCATTTACGACAGCAATACTGAGTGAACACAAATGAATGTATAATAGCTCTTAAAAATGAGCCATTAATTTAATGAATCCAAGAGACGAATGCGAATACAATTATCAATTTATTTGTTAAATTGCAGTCGCATTGCAAACATTTATTGATAAATATGCCGTTAAAGTAGTCTTTTCTATACTTCTTATTTAAATTATAACTAAATTGTTAGCTCAGACGACATAAGAATAAATTGAAATCAATTTGAATAATAAAAGTAAACACAATTCAAATGCATTAATGTTTTAATGCTTTTTATTCTCTCTGCCTATATATCTAAAGACAAATGAAATCCAATTAATTCTTAAATAAGAGACAAAAAAATATGTTTAATGTTTTAAAAATAGATTTGATTTTTGAAGAACAAACACAATATTTAAATAGAAATTTATTTTTCATACAATCAATTCCACGCGACAACCACTACACACATGTATAGCCAATTAATTTTCTCTCTTTCTCTCTCTTATGGAGAAAAACGTTTTGAATTATGAAATATTAATTATTTAATTATGTTTTAGTGTATATAACGGCTGAGAATTAGTAAAAAAAAGTAAATAAGATTATGTCCAACCTTGACATCCATCAACTATTGCGGTTAGCTTTCACTACAAGTTATTAGCAGCGAATTAAATGACAAACATTTTTAACTTCTGAACGAAAATATCTGCCCATAGCTTAAATACTGACGAGAAGTTTCAGTGTTTGTGTTCATTGAAATTCAATTCCCGAGGCATAACAGTCAATAATGAGGGAGACTTTTGAATGGAAAATAATATAATTTTTATTAAAGCAACGAAACTCTCGTCACACAAAAACTCTTCCGCAAACAGTAATACCTTGAGGTTAGAGTGATATCGTTGAGACACAACTTTCAGACAGTGTGTTTCGGGAAAAAACACGTTTAAAATATTGTTGATATGCGCTTACAAGATAGTTAGGCAAATGTGCTGAGGGCAGGTGCTCACAGTGCCTAGCTTGCTGGGGGTGCATTTGCATGACCGCGACACTGCATATACAGTGGTTTTTATAATTATTAATTTTGTAGTTTCAGTACAAATAAGCTGTGATATCAAAAAAGCGTCAGAACTTCTGTATTCACTTTTCCTCTTCTATTCTGACTAACAATAAGCAAATTGAAGGCAAAACTAAACGCTTGTTATGTATATGTATTGTATGTCTCCTTATTTGACGAAAACATTTCATATGATGGACAGCCGTATCTGAAATCTTTAATTTGAATGCATTTGATATATTGGTGACAGTAGTGGTAGTGCCGTACATGTCGTACACATTTAATGCACCCGATATATGGCACATACAGTATATGGTATACAGAGGCTATCAGACATTTAAGTTATATTTTCTGTTCTCATTATTAACAGCAAAGTTATTGTCGTGTCTGTCATTCGGACAGCCAGAGTGCCTAACAGTGCACTATTTGTGCGCTTTATCTCCTTTTACTGGTAGTTGTCTTTTGTTGATCTCATATTTGTTGAGTAAAGTGTGCGCCGATAGAGAAGTTATAATCCTTGCAAATGTGAATCCGCAGTAGGAGTTCGACTGCTAATTGAAGGAATTGAACCAATAGGTGCAGGTATTCACTTTGGCCACAGCACTTGCCCGCTCTCTCTCTCTCTCTCTCTCTCTCTCTCTCTCTCTCTCTCTCTCTCGACCTGTGCTATGCTGTGACTGAGAGAGTGAGTTGAGGTCAGCATAAGAGTTGTCAACACAGTTAAGACGCTTCCAAATACAAGTTAATGTCTCTCCAGAGACACACACTTTCTAATAGCCTTTTCAGTTGAGCCAAAGCCAGAGGTCATTATCCTTTGCCTTAAGAACGTCGACAATAAAAGTGTTGTCCATTTGAGAGGTGGCCTCACTTTCCACGTTTCACTCCTTGTGCCATACCTGCATACCTACCGCAGTGACTAATTTTAGCCAGGCGCAAAAAGACCAGCGCTTTTGGTGACACTAATTGTATTTCTGGAACTCTTCTGAACTCTATTTTGGAGTTCAGTTCAGTTTTCAGTAGACTTTCAGAGCTATTGTTTAACTCTTCTCATTCGGTTCCACAACAGATCCTAATGCCGAGCGCGTCAGCACCTTCTACAGCAGGACAGGCAATTGGTGTCACACCGGCCTCAGTCACGTCCAATTCGCCGGGTGCCGGTGCGGTCACTCCAGTTTCGATCACCGGCGGTCCACCTAGAGCTCCATCGGGTGCCACTCCGTGTTGCGAATCAGGTCGACCAGTACTGACTGACCCGATAACCGGGCAAACCGTGTGTTCGTGTCAATATGACGCCCATCTGCTCAACTATCAACGCTTAGCCGCCTCTACAGGTCTACCCCTGGGCATGTATGGTCCGGCCGCCGCCGCAGCCTATGGCGCGGCTGCCGGTGGCGAAGGATTCCTTCCGATACCACCCGAACAACTGCAATCAGCATTTTATTCTCCGACTGTAAGTCTAAAAAACATTTCATTTATAATATTTTTACACATTTTATACAAAAATATTTACGAATAGTATTAACGCATTCACAGCTCGAATGCAAAGCATTTAAAAGCAAAAAATGTGGACTAAAGCGATGAGCAGTCAATTAAAAGGTTATATAAATCTGTATTTAGTGGTTGTGTAGATTCGAGTCTTCACTTTAATACTCAATTTCAATGACCTCACATATGGCAGTGAAATGTCGAGTAAAGAAGTTGTGTGTGACTCCGAGAGTGTGTGTGAGCGCAACCAAAAAACCAACAGAAATTAAAACTCATATAAAGTCAGAGCTTTTAGTATAAAAAATTTTACTATCGCTGACAAAAAGAAAACACATATATAAAGACTAAAATAAGCTGACAAACTCACAAAACTGAGAGAGCACACACACACAGGACAGCATTAGGACGAGGAGCACACAAGTGAGTGAGTGAGCCCATGAGCCCAACAAATCAGATAATAACAAAATAATTTTTGGTTATCTCATTACTTTTGGAAACAGGCAAACAGTGCCGGATATACTGCATGAATGGCATATAAATTACACTCATAGGCGAACTGATTTCAATCAGTAATGACACTTGTCATCAGCACACACCCAACCCAACTCAGTTTAATATTATATAAAATAAGATGAAAAATAAGAATTTCTAAAATATTTATATATAAATACATTAGAGTTAGTGCTGCACTGACTGTACTGAGTGTATAAGCACTCTACTGGTGCGATAGCATTGATCATAAGCTCACAGATATTCTGTTGAATTAACCAGTTTTTGATTTAGTTTTATGAGTACAGGCGGTATCGTTAGTATAGTTTTTGGCCAAATAATCAGACATGAATAAGATCTCGTCAATGTGTATGTCATTATAGGTTCTACTCCTATGTAATGGCACTGCTATTAAGCAGATCTTGTTTGGCAAATGTATTTAATGTCGTCAACATTGATGAGCACATAGTCAGCAATGTTTGAGAGTTAATGTCAACCATAGACTCAAACTATATATAAAGTTAGAGAACGAGAGAACAGAATAAAAGTTGAGCGCAATCTTCAGATAAAATTTTATTGCAATCGCTTTCAGAGTTATAACAGATCGAGAGAACGACATAACCTAAATGGCAGAAAAATTGTACTGTTCAGGGTGGTGTACAGTACACCTAACTATACAGTATAGTACTGTACAGAGTATACTGTAGGCAAGGGATGTGCAAGGGGGTATAGACCAAATACCCCCCCTGAGTTTGAGATTTGGCAAAATACCCTCATCTGTGTTTTGAGGCTCTGCTGTCTAGGGGTCTCCCTCTTGACTTTTTGCTCGCGCCTTTACCGAAAATGATATAAGCTTAATTTAAGTGAATTAATGCTAAATTGTGCTAAATTAAGTCAAAATTGGCTGAAATTCGGTTAAAATCGGCCATTTTTGGCTTTAAACGTCATTTTTCGGCCATTGTGGCGGCCATCTTGTTTTTCAAAATACACCCTCTAATACCCCCCTAAGTTGTGAGCCAAAACTCCGCCCTTTTACCCCCACCTATACCCCTATGACTCGGCCGCCCTTGCACATCCCTACTGTATGCACTACCTTAGGGTACCAGTGCTTTCATGTCCAACCAAACACTCAATTTTTCTCTCCTTTCTTCTCCTTCTCATATATGGCACACGTATGGCACAGGCAAATGGATTTGACTTGAAGGAAAACCTGGAAGCCTGGAGGAACTTACCGTACGCTGCGGCCGCATCCATGTACTATCCCTACGATGGCGGAGCACTGGCTGGTTATCCATTTGCTAATGGGTAAGGCATTCAATCTATAAATATATATATTTTAAACATTATTTTATTAGAACTAAATTCAATAGAAAATTGAAAAACAAGTGAACGAATAGATAGTGAAGTTTCAAATCGTTGTAATCTCTATGCACTTAAACAGTGCAGAACACATACGGTATACACATATTTACTGTTTGAGTCAAACACTCGATAAACTCGAAAAATATTTCAAAAGTGTTAAATGAATAGCAGATTAGGGCTAACTTATCGGCTTTAAGTTATCGCAGGGATGGCCAGCACTATATTAGCCCAATAAATGGCCTAGTCGTTAAACACTGGGGGTCTACTTGTTAATGAAACAATTTAAGCTTACTGGTCAATCGAATGCATACGGATCATTTTAGAACAATAGTTACCTCGGTCAAACATACAGTCGCTTTTGTCATTTTTATAGTACTTTTCGTTTGTCCTATTAGTCTATTAAAGTTAGGAAATTATTTATTTGTGAAGTACTCGTGTCGTGTTAGTACAGTATTCGCTTATTTCTCATCTCTTTCTCTCTACAAATCTTTTTTGTTGTGAATTATTGTTTGAAAATATAAAGAAAAAGGAGTAAAAGTGCATAAAATTTTGATGAAAGGAAATGGAGACGAGAGAGAGAGAGAGAGAGAGAGAGAGAGAGAGAGAGAGAGAGAACTGAAATCTACATACTCTGTATATATGCTATGCTATTGCGACAGATGTTTTGCCGGCTTTTACTAATGGGATCACACATACACTCAAACCAATACTCTCTTAAAATGCTTTATTTTCTGTGCACAGAGCAAAGCACAGCATCACTACTGGCATAGCATTCCTGTGTATATATATATTGTCGAACTTAATCTCATTGACAGTCACATTAGGGACTGAAGCACTGTATGCTTAGATTATTCATTTAATGCAGTTTCAAATTGAAATCTTGCTTCGGCTCTGCTATACATTCATAGCTGCAAATAGCGTGACATCAAATGTATATTTCTTTTTTTTGTTTGGCTCTTCTTCTCCTCATTCACTCGGATATTATATAATATAAGTGCATGTCTTCAATGTATTCACTGCTGAACGCATGGAATTACATCATTATAACAAATTGGATCAAAAATGTCATTCAAATCGATTCATATTATTCTCATTATACAGCACTAAATGCACGGGTCATTCATTTAATACTCTCTGCGCTGCGATCTCTCCTAAAGAAAACTTTTTCTTTGAAATGAAAACTTATGTTTAAGTAAATTATACGCCAATCGATCTTAATTATGAGTCGATAACAACCATTAGAATACAGTATATATTGTTTGTTGAAAAAATGAAACTTTTGTTTTCAGTGTAAAAATGAGTAGAAATTTATGAATTTTTTATTTCGCTTTAATTTTCCAAAAGATTAATTATTGTGAAGAAGTGCGTGAAGTGAACCCAAATTCACTTCTCTATAACTTCACTACTTTTGCCAATGCATTGCTGTTTGAATTTGAAATGAGTGTCTCAACCAAATTAAGTCAACTTTTCTTCTTTATAATACTTATGCCATAACTTATACGAGACTATGAGAACAGTGCAGATCTTCAGCGCTATATTCAAACAGTTAATAATATAAGCATTTCTTTAAAATTTAATTTTCATTTCATTATATGTTTATAAGTATTTCTTTAAATCATTTGCTATGAAAGTACTTAAACCGAGAGAACTATATATTTTATTTCAAGTGTTGCACAAAAATTAAGTCTATGTCTCACTCGAAATGAGCGCTATTAGTGAACACAAAAAACATTTAAATTAATAAAAAAAACTTGAAATACATTTTAATGACTGCGAAATTAATTGTTCTCTAAACTCATATAATTGAAATCTAAAATAATTAAATAAAATTTTTTGTCAAATAATTACTTTATTTGTATGAAACGAATCCACTGAATGAAAGTTTGTTTGCAGTCAAGTGAACGACTTCTCTAATTGTTTGGCAATAATCCAATCGATTATTTGTTTTTAAATTTACCACTAATTTTGGATTATCAAAGGGGTTGGCAAAGAGTCAGGGGTAAATTGATCCTGCTATTCAGCAAATCATCTTTTTTCAAACCTGAGATCCAAACTTATAGGATTTAGAGAAGTTTGAGTATAGTCTAAGAGCATCCCTGTGCCTATTAGCTTTCATGTGATCAATATATAGAGAATTATAAATAAGTTTTGACTAATTTCTAAATTAAAAATCAATTATCGTTTAATTAATAACGACTTTAATGAAAAGAATTCACTTTCGCTGACATTTGTTATATTTATCTCATTTTATTCGAACATTTGGCGAATTTGTTGTTCAAATCCAATCGTTTAATGATATTTTTGGACTGAAATAATATTTTTCTTCTTATTCACGACAAAAGCAGTTCTTGTTATGAGAAAAGATTAATATATTTTTTTGTTAAAGTGTAGTATTATTTCCTTAATCTTAAGAAATGCCTAATTCCTACTTCACATAAAATTTCACGAAAAAATGTGAACAAAATTGTTGGCCTATTATAGCACTTAAAGCGCAAAACTATTGTCGCTATAAAATAGCTGTCATTTATAAGGATATTATATTGTGTTGTATTATATTTTTTCTTCACTTCAAATCAATGCCACAATACTTAAGACACTATTATGTTGTGATCGCATCGCAGGTATGGCATGGATTTGAATGGCGCTCGACGTAAGAACGCCACCCGAGAGACGACGAGTACACTGAAGGCATGGCTGAGCGAACACAGAAAGAACCCGTACCCGACAAAGGGCGAGAAAATAATGCTGGCTATTATCACCAAAATGACATTGACTCAAGTGTCCACTTGGTTTGCCAACGCCAGGAGGAGACTGAAAAAGGAAAACAAGATGACCTGGTCGCCCAGGAACAGGTGCGACGACGACGATGACGCCGATGCCAAGGATGGCAGTGGCAGTGGAATCAACGACAGGGACAGGGATGGAGAGACGAACTCGTCCCAGAGGAGAGACGAAGGTTAGCTAATTAATTGTCTGACATTTGTTATCTGTTTATGAATTGCTTTATGAGTTTGGCTTCCAATTAGTGTCGAACACATCCTCTCAGCTCAGCTCAGCTCTGCTCAGTTAGTCAGTCAATGTTCACATTCTCTCCGAATGTGAATGCCGTTCACTCTCTGCCTGTGCTCAGCAGTACAGTGCAGGTGATGATTATACATTAGGTTAACCTGCCTGTGCTAATGTAAGTGCTAGTCTACCGGTGTTAGAGACCGAGTTAGCTTATGCTATCACCGGAGCGTGTAATGACATTTGCGACCGAATACTGCGTTAGGATTTGAGTACAGTTTTAGCATTAGATGTACTCGTATTTAGTTGTGTCGCTCATCACAAACATTACTCTGTATTATGTTTTTAGTCTTTTTAGTTTAGCTAACTTTCTAATAGCAAAGCATAGGTTCTCATAGGTCTCTCCCGTCTATACACCAGTCCTGGCATTGTTGTCACAGTTGTGTTACCAGTATTGGCCTCTAATTTAGTCTTTGTTCTCATCATTTTAATTTTGATGTCCCACTCGAGTGCCTGTGCGGTCGTATTACAAATAATTATTTATAGTCGAATAAACTACCGATTCTTCAGCGAAGCTATTGTTTTGCTATACGTTTGTTATATGCCTTCTGTTTAGGAAACTCTTATAGAAAACAATAACGATATCTGAAAATTAATTAACCGTCTGCTCCCTCTCTGCCTCGCTTCTGCCTGTACACACTGTACTGCCGGTGCCAGTGCCAGTGCCAGAGCTTCTTTAGTAATTCAATTCCGTGACACAAACGTTAAGGTTTTAGGGATTCTTTGTTTATCACTTGAAATATGAGTTTTACATCAAATGATTTTTAATGTCTTTTCTTTATATTCTTTTATGTCTTTTATGTCTCATATGTTCTGCGCTTTTAAGTTCATTGCACTGACAATACATTTCTTCTGGTTTTGTTCTCAATTATTATCTTATCCTATGTTCAGGTGATTCAGACATCGTTGACATTGAAGAAGACTCCAATCCTGACGGCCATTCCAGCAAAAGGCGTGACACCGGATCCCCGCTCTCTGATGTCGGATCGCTGTCCGATATCGGCGACTCTGACGCTTCCCAACCACCGAATAATAGCAATCCTCTGCTCAGTCATCATCCGTCACACCTGCACCCACACCATACCATACCTATGAATAAGCCTCGAATCTGGTCTATCGTAGACACGGCCACCAATAACAACAGTTCCTCTTTATTACCACCGAATGCTTCGGCCATCAAAGCCATACCGAATAGTCCCAGTGCAGGCCTGGGACCCATAACCCCATCTGCGGCCGCCATCGCAGCCAATAGAGTGGCCCGACTCGACTATTTATCTCCATATTCAAAGCCAGGCGCGCCGCACTGGTACAACCCGGGCAATTTCGGTGCTGCTGGACACGGACCAGCATTCTCGCCATTGTATACCTGTCCTCCATCTGCAATCATGAGTCACCTGACTGGGCCGGTCAGCGGTCACAACAACGTTCCGCCACATATCGCAGCGGCGGCCGCAGAATCATCACTGAATAGGTTGCGGTCAGCGGCGGCCGCAGTGGCCGGGGCTTCACTGACAGGCTCTTCGACCGACAACATCGCAGCCATTAATAAAACGATTACAAGTATTGGTGAGAGAACTAACGGCAGCGCAAGTAAATCGTGACAATTGTGCGATCAGTTTGTATGAACTCAAATGAAAACTGATTTAACGATTGAAAGAGAGACTAACATATAGTGGCCGAACATATAGTTAACATATAGTGCCGACACAACACAGCAGAACATTGGCTGAAACTATAATTATGTACAGAAAAAGAGATAATGTATTAAATTTGAAGACAATATACAAAAAGCAAACAAACATTTTGTGGTTTACATCAAAACGAGACTAAAATAATAATAAACTAATTTTGAGATAAATTATTGTGAAATTAGTTATAAAACATATCAATTGTGCGCCTATTCTAAGCAAATGATTAGTTGGCGAATGCGGTCGACTGACAGCACAAACACATGGGTCTGCATATACTGTACGAGTGAAGACTCAATGGTGATGTAGTCCAGCCTCGAAGTCATCCTTCAACTGGTCGTTCCTATTAAATGAATGAGTATTACATCTGCTATTAGAGTGAATGCATTGCCTTAAACATAAGGTCAGTCTATTATACAGTATATTGAATTGGAAATTGAGGACAAACGGCATTAATATAATTATATCTAAATTACTGGATGTTATGACAGAGACACTACAGTACAGTACAGTACAGTACAGTATAGTAGCTTAAAGAGTCTCACAAACTATGCTTATGTCTGTATAGTACACACAAAACAGTTGAACAGAAATACATAAAACAAGTATAAGATATATATGTTTTTTGCGAGAAAATAGATTACAGACTAATGTATTAAATATTAAGTTATGTATAATAAAAACAGTTCACAAATAGGCGATCGTATATTATTGAGAAAGAAGGAGACAGACTTGCTAATTTGATAAGGATAAAAAGGCATTGATGAATCACAGAGACATACAATAACAAGACATATATTCTATATATACAGTATATAACGACAAACTGAATGCACAAAAATTCTTGAGAATAAGGATTAATACATTTTTTTCATTTATATGATTTATAATTATTTTTTGTAAATTTAATTTTTGCTTTTTGTTCGTTATTTAAACACAAATGTAATGTACTTTTTAATGTACTCTAGGAAGTCTCGGTTCATACAAAACAAAAATAATTGAAAAATTTCCTCATATTCTGAATATAGATAACAAAAAAATCAGAAGTTTTTGTCAAAAACTGATTTTACAATTGCTTAGAAGTTATAATATTTTCGCGTTAACTGATTTTACTTAAATGTTTATCCAATGAATGATGAATTTTATGTAAAATTCTTATGACTGATCTCTTTACTGATTCGAACCATTTCTGTCCAGTAAACTTTTTCATTATTTTTATTCAATGAATTTTTTTGTTGAATTTTTTAATTAATATTATTTATGAATATTTGTCTAAAAATTGATATTTGAATAAGAAATTCAAATCAAAGTTATAGGAAAAGATCAAATAATTTATGAATAAAAACTTGTTAAATAAGTTTAAATTTGTATATAAGTTATGTCTAAATATGTATTTCAATAATAATTATTTGAATAAATTTAATTCAATTCAAATACAAAAACAAAAACATTTGATAAAAGTTTATTTCAAAAAATAATCAATTTTTCACATAATATATATTTATTAACAATTTATTAAACAATTATTTGTTGGAAATCTTTCTAATTCTAGAGTTAAACTCATTAACAGTTTTTACTGAGAATTCCCAAAATCTTAAGTTAGAAATAAGTGGTGAGAGAAGTGTTTAAAAGAAAAGATAATATTTTATATTTTTATTTCATTTAATGGGTTCTGATTAATGGAAAAACTGAAGTTTCAATTGGCATCGATTCCCATAACAGCGTTCACTCAAATGTGAGAAAATGATAGCTTTTATATAAAATCAAATAAAATAAATAGAAAATATCGAAATAAAAAGAGTCGACAACTTTGCCGAACATAAGACACTCTTTTACTGTACTGTAGTTAAGTTGGTTTTAGTTCTCTATACTGTAAACATAACATCAGAACTCAAATATCAGATTATATTTGATAATTATAGCGATCATTAAATTATTTACTTTTATAATAATTCTATTGATTCAGTCATCAGCAAATTTAGCAAGTTAACTTTTTACTAACTGTAAGATTAACCCGAAATAAATGTTTTCAATACAGAATCAAATAAATATGACTTGAGTACTTTAAGTAAATTATCTATACTTATCGTTGACTTCTAACACGAGGGTCAAACAATTTTTCTTATAAATTAAAAATGATTCAGTTCATTACTTATCGAACCTGGGGATAAAATTAAAGGCTACTCAAAATGCCGAGGGTTAACTCTTTGCCGGTGTCTATATTAATCAAATCAAATGAATTTATTGATAAAAACAATACAAAACTGATATTATATTAGAAAATAAATTATAAAATGATTGACACAAAAAAGTATTTATGATTTGTAATATAAAGTTTGTTTTTATATATAAGTCGATAATAGTATTGATTATTATTATAATTAATATATGTTATGAATGTTTGATTTCATCGGATGAAGAAATTTCGTAACAATTTTTTTTATCAACTCTAATGAATATAATCTTTTATTTTATAAATTAGTTTTTTCAGAATTTTATCGTTTGTGCGAAAAAAATTGTTTATTCTTACAAATGATATATAAGTTATTCAAAACTACTGTAAATAATGATTTTTGATGAAAGAGTACTGAAATGCAAAAAGTTGTCGGAATATAAAATAAAAATTGTGTGCATTCAGTCATTCAGTGATTCATTGAATGGTTTAATCGATATTTTATGATTATATTGAAGATTATTATACATTCAGTTTATCTGTACATATAATAAATATTATGACACAGAGCTAGAGAGCAAAGGAGATGGGAATGGTAGGGAACGGCAATGTCAATCAGGCGTGTAATTATAAATTAAATTCTTTGTCATTTGAAGTTCGCTTCTGTGGACACGTACTGTATATCTGCTCTTCTAATTGGGAATGTGTTTATCAATCGAGCGATTCCTCAGCGGGTCCTCTGCCACAGCGATTGACAGCACCAGCACTAACAGCACTGGCAGGAGTTCTGATGGCATCGACTAAGAAAAGGCTGCGGTGGCTGTGATCAGCAGCGATGGCAATGAGAATCACATATTATGATCGTTAACCTAATTCTGCGATCGCTGTACTGGAAAATCGTAAACAGCTGCCTGTGCTCTGCCTGTGCTCTGCCTGTTCTCCTCTCTGTACCGCTGTGGTGTCACTGTGTTTTGGCACTGGTAGTTAGTAAATTGTTAGAATGTGTGTGTAATGGCTCACCACTACCACTAACGGCCCATCAGACCCATTGGCCTATCACTCCCACAGTTGAGGATTCTGTGAACAAAACATTTGTTAATTAAGAATTAGTTATAATTTTCTTTAATATGTATTCATGTTTTCATATCATCTGTTATTAATTCTAATCATTTTCTTATTATTTATTTATTTAATTCCTAATCAATAGCTCTAAAGGCGTGAAGTTATCGTTGGTTTGACTTATTCTCACAAATGATTTATTTATTTCTTAAGCGATAATTAAAAGTAAAATTTCTTTTTGGTTCGATTGGATCATTAGATTTAATAGATTGTTAACTGCACTGTAAGGCTGTAAGACTGTAAGGGCATTAACTTTATTATAGTCGGCTTTAATTTAAAGTCAGACTCAATATTAACATAAAAAATATTTTATATTCTTATTACGAAGTGATAAGTGTTGAGACTCACGCCATCAGCACTGCATCACTACAATCAATGAATGGGTGAATAAGGTTTGGGTCGAAACCCGTATCTGAAACTCTGCTGACAGAAGTCTATATGGAGTGGTATAGTGGCTAAGGCTTTAGTGGAATATTAAACAGCACTCGACTTGTGTGCACCAAATAGATGTCTGAATACTTTCTGATGTTTACCGGAAAATACTCATTGAATATGTATTGGATGCGAGTATTGTGTTTTAGGTAGTAATGGATTTGAGATAAGCGATTCACTGTTGAGTCACTCAGCACAGCACAGAGCACACAGAGCACAGAGTTGAGAGAGGGAGAGAGAGAGAGAGAGAGAGGAGAGAGTAGTGAATACTTAAGCAAAGGCTGTGCCAATACAACACAATTCTCTGTTCCTTAAATCTCTTATTGCTTTAGCCTTCGCTGGCCTTTTGCACCGACACTGCATTCACTCTACAGTACTCTCTACTGCACTGTAGTATTAGAGTGAGCACTGTATGAGCACTGTATGAGCACTGTATGAGCGCTGTATAAGTGATTCTTTTTATTGCCGCATCACTGCTGTAACTGACGAACAGAATGAACAGAAACGACACGATATCACAACGGAAACAGTATCACAGTATCCAAACCAATCTCTTACAAAGTATACGGCAATCGGAAAGAGGCCTTTCATGGGCTAACACATTCAGCTCAGCTGTATAACAGTATTACAGTATAACACTACAATGTAGTATAGGTAGTGTGACTACAGAGTAAAGGGAGTAAAGCCTGATCTACTGTATGCCAATCCATACACTTTCTCCTGACATGACATTCCTCTCACTCGCTCTACAATCGATTCAACAGCAAAAAGTCAAATACATTAGAAATTCAAAATCTCTGATCAAATGATAAAATTATTTTATATTTGTTTCCCTTAAAAGAAGTGGTATTTTTCAAAAGATGGCCAGGAGTAGAGGATAAGGGGATGAGGTTAAATTGAAAATCAATATATAAGTGAATTTTAAAATTTTCAATATTTTATCGAATTTTATCAAAAATGGCTCTCGAGTTCATAAAAACTGTATCTTAATTCAGCCAGCAATCTAGCATGATTTTTTAAATGTTCCGGCTTACATTTTCTCTATTGGCCTCATTGAATATGTGGTCAGCATTATATTGTACTGTATATACCTTACCGTCTAATTGTAGTATTACTCAAAGCATTAGATTAAAAGTTTAAACAAATTCGTGGCAATAATAAGCACTAAACGAATAATTTTGTTTGAAAATCAATTTTAATATTATTTGGTTTTATTATTGATATCAGAATATATAATCATTTCTATATTCAAAGGCTTTCTTTCGTTAAATTCATTAAATATACAATTTTAAGCTCAGAATAAGAAGACACAGGAATGAAGTGTTGGATAATATTAATAATTATTTGTTGAAAGTGTTCGTTAGTTTGGATAATAGCAGTCCTCTATTGAGGAGAGAATTAAAAAATATTCTACAGATTGTACAGAAGTAGAGCTTTAATAATAACAAAACGGCAATAAAGGCATTGTCTTTATGTGTTTATGAGATAAAAGTTTATTAGCATTTATTAGTAGTATTTCTAGTTTTTTGATATATCGTTCGCTTTTTTAGTAAAATGGGAATCAATTGTTTAAATACGAATAAACTGTAAAATAAACACAAATGTCTTCATATTCTCGTGTTTTGTTTTGTATGGGAATTATAATAAAGTGTATGCGAATAAAATTGGTTATGACTTCTATTGTCTAACAGTAATACAGTATTATCTATATATCTATATCTATATATAATATACGGATATATTGTTTACATTTCTGCTCTTTTACTGCTTTTGTTTGTTTAACTAATAAACCAATAGATTTATCTCTGCTTTTAATAATAACTTTATTGCTTCACTCATTGCTTCACTTTTTCCACTCTATTCTCTACGCTTAGAGCTCTCTATTATCAACACTATTCTCAGCATTGACTGAGTTTTGAGCACAAAATTTATTTAATCAATTACTGGTTCAGTTGTGAGCACTGACGTGGTCTGAATGCTAGGCCAGAACTTATGTTCTCTTCAATAGCACAGCCATTGACTTAGACGTTAAGCGCCCAAAGAGAATGGAAAAGAGAGAGAAAAGAGAGTTTTTAAATCCCGGAGCCGTTAAAATTGGAGAACAGTATTAATACATTTATACTGAGCTGCAAAAGATGTACTTCAATACATAAGCGTCTATTAGATCTATAATATATATTAGAGTATATGAGTTCACTCTTAACTCCAATACTAAACTAAAACTACTCAATACTACTCATAACTACTCATAAGCTTTCAATATTATATAATATTAGGTATAAAACGCTTCACTACTGTATATAACTTATAGAACATTACTTTTTTCATTTCGTGTTCACTCAGGTTATCAGCAAATAAATGAAAATAACAAGCTGAACAGTTAAATGTTATCACCACTTTCGTAACCTCAATGAGCTTTCCCTTGGATATGAATTGAAAGTTG
>JAQIWA010000950.1:0-23007 GCA_034693305.1 Eueremaeus valkanovi
CAATGCCTTCTCGACCACCAGTTCTGCCGACGAATGCCTAAAGTTATCCAAAAGTTTCTGAGATATTGTCGTCTTTTAGATTTCGACGAAACACCGCTCTATGACTATTGGGTCGATATGTTTGTCAGAACTCAGTATGAATTCGGTTTCCAATGGGATCACAAATATGAGTGGACTTAAGCACAGAATATAAACCAATTTTCAACTATTCATTAAAATCAATATTTTATAGAATTTTATACTATTTTATACTCTCTTTAAATAAAGTTTTAATTTTTGAAAATAAGAATAAATTGAAATTAAAAACAGAAATTGAGTTATGATCAAGAATTTGTAAAGAGTATCGTCTGAATACATCTGGGCTATATTGAAATTAAGAAATATTTTCTTATTTTAAAACAGCATTTGAGTCAAAATCAGAAAAAAAAGTTTTTGACTGTAAGACAACTTTTGGCGCATTTCATATCAAATCTGTTTTCATATGTATTGCTGTTATGACAACACTTGCGTTAAAATTGATTTTTTTTTGTAAATAAACAAAATATTTGAATCAAATTATTTTGACCTCATTTTGATTTTATCGATTAAATTGTGCCCGGAATCAAATTTCTAATAAATTTCAACTTTATTTAACTCTTTGTTTAACTGAAATTATGGCCAAAATATTGGTAAACGATTCGTTGGATTCGTTGAGAGAAGAAAATAATAGACTTTTAAATGATTTGCAAAACTGTAAGCAATTTATTGAAAACTATAGAAATTGTTTAAAAAGTTTTTATAATAACTGTATTTGTATTGAAAATATCAATAATAAGAATACATTGAATTTATTGGAAGATAATTACAGAAAAGTCATGAATAAAAACATTGAAAATATTGATTCAATTGAAGTGAATGTCAATACAATTGAGACTAATATTAATGAAAATATCAATAATTGTTTCATTACTTCAAATAACAGTAAAATTATTATCAAAAGACTCGGAAATATAAGTAAAGATAAAAATCTAATTAATCTGAATATGAGTACAAATATTGGACAAAATTGTGTACAAAATAAGTATTTGAATGCAATTAAATACAAACCAATTCTTCCCAAAAGTGGCGATCATTTGATTAAAGCCAATGAAAACCATTTGAATGATACGAACGAACCGTTTGTCGGAACTAAAGGCGAAAATCATATGAAAAACAATGAAAGGATTGGAACTCAATATAAGTTTATTACTATTAATGAGATATCGGATCAAAAAGTTTGCAATCAATCAGAAGAGAGACACGAATTGGAGACAAGAAGTGAAGACAATAGTGAACTCAAATCTAATGAAGAATTTGGAGAAAAGTTTATATTAATTGATAATAAGAACCAAACGATTGGAACCGGACTTAAACTACTTATTGACGATCGTCCGACCTATCGGTGCGCATACAGTGGCTGTCAGTTCCAGACCCGACACAAAGACTCAGTAAAACAGCATTTCTTAAGACATAAAAACATTCGTGAATTCAAATGCGATGAAAGCGATTGTCAGAAGAGTTTTGTCTTTAAATATGACCTGAATTCGCACAAAAAGTATGTCCACAGCAATGGCCAGTCATATGTGTGCCATTGGCCCGGATGTGAGCTGAGGTTCAAATGCGAAAAGTATTTAAAAGAGCACTCATTATGTCATACGAAGACTGAAATCATAACTAATTATGATTTCAAATGCGATCTAAACGGATGTGAAAAGAGTTTTGCGACAAAAAGATTGCTTAATAAGCACAAGCGATACCACAAGAAGCTGTACGAGTGCTCCCAATGCACCCGAAGGTTCGGCAATCGGATCAATATGACTAACCATATGAATGCAATTCACCATAATTTGCGTCCTTTTAAGTGTGATTTCAATGATTGTAATAAACGTTTTTGTTCTCAAACTATATTGAATATGCACAGGAAGATACATGACTCCACTGTTACCTACCGGTGCCCATACAGTGACTGCAAATATGAGGGCAAAAGTAAATTCAGTCTAAGACAACACGAGTTTAAAAGACACGAAAATATTTATAATTTTAAATGCGATGAAAGCGGTTGTGATAAGAGTTTTAAGACTAAGGATAAGCTACGGTTCCATATGCTGGTGCACAGCGATGAGCATCCATACGGGTGCGATTGGCCCGGCTGTGAGTCCCGATTCAAATGCGAAAGCTATTTGAAAGTTCACAAATCGATTCATTTGAATGAACGGAACTTCAAATGCGATCAAAACGATTGCAAAAAGAGTTTTATGAATTCGAGTCAATTATTCCAACACAAGTGCACTCATCTCAAGCCCTACCGATGCGTTTGGCCGGACTGTGAACAGAGATTCTCTTTCAAGAGCTCATTCACTGGTCATATGAACAAACATCAAGACTTGCGTCCATTTCAGTGCGAGTTTAACGGATGTGAAGAATGTTTTTACACCAAAAAACTTATGAATAAACACTTCAAACAAAATCATTGTTTGAATTGAAGAGAATTTATGTAAAAATAAATACTTTTTGAACATTACGTCAAATGTTTTATTTGAGCTTAACTCAAATTAGGCTAAAATGACTCAAATTGTAGTTCTTTTGGGATGAGCTCATTTCAACGCCCAATCATAGCTTGGTATTTGATAAATGAAATGGTTTTCAAATATTTACTGCAAAAGTCTTTAATAATTCGTAAATAAATTATTTATGAAATAGTCTTATAAATAGTTTTTGGACTAAAAGAGGAATAAATGGAATATTTTTTATAAGCATTTAATTGATTAAAAATAATAATATAATTGAAAAAAATAGCTATAATTTCAATCGGATTTAGGGTTGAGTTCAGGTATACTACAGACACCGATCCCGTACTTGAGTGCAATGATTGCGACGTCTTTTCCCATTTGAAGCCACGACCAAAAGGGCACGACTTTCGAGCCCTCGATCTCTGTCCAGTTGACAGCAATCTCACAGATATGTGAATTCAGTTTCTCTGCGATCAGAAGGAGTTCCACATCAAAGGCCCACTTCTGGCAGTGAACGTATGGGAAGAGGAGTCGAGCCGTCCGTCTGTCGAACAACTTGAAGCCGCACTGCGTGTCCCTAACGGTGCGGACGGCCAGTAGCCAAACACCCAAATGAAAGCCATACATAAGGATTGTGCGCAACAGAGATCGGGTGGCAATCGAGTCCTTCTGCAGATGAGCTCTGGAACCGATGGCAACAAGTGGTCGATCGCTACCAATGTTTTTGGTCATAAAGTGCTCTAATTTGTCGAAATCACTGAACTGTGTGGCGCCGTCCGCGTCGGCGAACAGCAGCAACTGACCCCTGGCCGACAACATACCCAACTGAACAGCGCCTCCTTTGCCTCGATTGCGCTCAAGAGTCAAAACCCTTATCTTATTGGAGCCATACCTTCGAGAGTAGTCGAGCGCCACTTCAGAAGTCTTGTCATCACTTCCGTCGTCGACGACTATTACCTCATAAGTGAATGTCTGTCCACTTGTGTGCGACTGTTGAGCACCGGCTCTGTGTTCGCAGTACTCGACCACTTCGGTCAACATCTTCGGCAGTCGTTTCTCTTCATTAAAAGCCGGAACAATGACTGACAGATACACTGATGGCTCGTCTCTCACAAGTGATGGCAATCTCACTCTCTGTCCACTCTTGGGCTCCAAAAAGGATTCTTCGCTTTTGAAGCGAATTATGTTTGGAATCGGTATTGAAATCAATTTGAATATAATTATCGTTAAAACCAAAACAGATGTCAACACAAGTGACACAATCGCTAATCCAATGCATAGTTGAGTCCAATATTCACAACAAAAATGCATTTTTAGACTCAATTCTGATTCAAGTCTTTCATTAAATTTTCTTAATCTGAGTATAAATTCATTTCTTTCTTATATTTAGTTTTAAACTATTGATAAATATATTGAATTTGTGTAAACATTAAATGTTTGCTTAGTTTACACGTGTATTAAGGCTTATGTTTACTATATTTACCATTCATTCAATGCAAGCCATATATACAGCGAATGATCAGTAATAACGTTGTACTGCAATAGATTGCTCTTTAAATAATCTGCTCAATGTAGTTTCACTAACCCCCCCCCCCTAGGTTATAGCATACAGATAATTAAGGTATATTCGCAATAACCCCTACTTTTATAAGCAAGGGTCAATTTTACAGGACATTCCCCCGAATGATATGATAATTGAAATCTCATAGTCGTTATGGTTTGAATTAGCTTGTTACTTTGTGCTCATAGATGAAAATTCTATCTTGATACAATTATTGAATGGTATGGAAGAAATCTTTTTAATAAGAAGACAGTCCTAACAGTAGTGGATATAAAATATATGGATTGCTCTCAAAATTGTCTATTTTTGGTCTAATCTTAATCTCGAAATCTTTTATTACAATAATTATTGTTATTATTATTATTCGGAGAATAAAAAGAAAATGATTTCAAACGCAATGATTGAGTCATAGTCTGTGACTCATTGAATCCAAACCTATTGATTGTTCGTATAATTAGATTCTGATATTTAACATGTTTTTTGTAATTGTTATAAAAGTTTTCAATGAATTCATTAATTGGGGTCTCATTTCTATATCTATTCTAACAATGTTTGCTTTGATTACAGAGTGGCCAGACTTGTTCGGGCCAGGGGGTTCAGCCCAAATTTTGGTCAAAATGGGTACAATGAACCAAATTTTTTCGGCCAAAAGTGCCCCATTTTAGCTCCGACATAGGGGGGGGGGTACTCTGAACAAATGGACCCCCCTCCTGGACCCCCTCTGGCCAGGCCTGCTTTGATTACCAAAACTGTACTTCCAATCGAAATACTTTCCATTCCTTTCTATTCTTCAAATAATATAATTTCAATAAATTCTTTATAAAGATTAGTCGAAAGATCGCAAATTCCTTTAGCCTAAAATATGTGCAGGCTATTATTTGATCCAAAATAGATCGATATTTTCAAGTGTTGTTATTCTTATTATTATTATTAAGTTATTAAAGTTATTAATAAAAAGGACGTCATTCACATCATTCACATCATTCAGAATCTCAGATAAGGAGTACTTTAGAGACAATTGGAAATCAATTCCGACTAAAAAATAAATTCATATAAATTATGAAAATATTGATTCCGTCACTAAATAGACATTTTGGTCGCCATTTGATCCTTACAAACGATCAAAAGTTTTCAGACATTAAATACTGAGAAATGAATGAGATTTTTTGATTCACTATAAAGGACCCGGACTTGTTGTCGCCTCATAGCTAAGCTTATTTGAGAATATCAGTACTAATGGATAATTTTGATGATAATCATGATGGATCAGTTATGCTAATAAAATTCGTGCCTAAACATAAATGCGCAAGCTTATGAGTCTTGCGTTTGTTTTGGCTACATATCAGTGCAACTGATCAGAATTTGCCCCCAGGTGCTGAATATTGAATTACCCACGGTAACAGATCTCAGATCAAAGAGACGCTAAAATTATTTTTATGATTCTTAAGATCAAAAATCTTTAATTTTATTAAAAATTATTTAATTTTTACAATAAAATACTTTTACAAAAAAACTATAATTAATGAAAAATATTTATAATTTTTTGTTTTTAATTAATAAAATAAAATGATTGACAATTGATTCGCACAAAAAAATTATAATAATTAAACATAATATTCAAATCATACTTAAATTAATTATTAATATTAGTATACAATCTGAAGGTCGGCTTTTGACACGTTTTTTGATTTTCATTGCCATTTATAACAAATACGACAGAAAAGTGTTATTCCTTTAAATTTTATTATTAATACAATTCATATAAATGGGAAAAGTTTTTGATTTATTGATTGTCAAACGACAAGAGTCTATAAGTCAAGAAAAGGAGTTAAGAAACAAACAAAAAGAAATCTAATCATAGAATAAATGATCAAATTTGATAAAAGTGTTGAAAACACATTAATTCGGTTCGGCTCATTTTATCGGTTCGACATTCAACTACATAGCACTTGATTGACCCCTTCAATCAAAGTGTAATTCCATGAACCGAGACATTTTATCATCTAGCTTGTTTTGTCCAGTTTCATTCAGATTAGTTTAGTCTCAACTCTATGTCTGTTTAAATGTTTAGATAAAATACAGTTATGTTTGCGAATGTCTGCGCCATTAGATCTTTGATGAAATGAGCACTGGTACAGCACTGGTACAGTACTGGTACAGTACTGGTCAAATATGTCAAACCACTGAAACGATTGAATGTCCAACAGATAAAGACAGGCAAAGAATGGTTAAGGTTAAGTGCACCGGAAGCATTTATATCTTAATTGGAAAACAAGATATTACTTGAACAAGGTCATTCTTCTCTAAATTCTAATGATTAAAACCGATTTCACATAATTTCAATCAATAGCCTTAAAAATAGTGATATAACTATGAATGAGACAAAAACAGACTATCGGTATCCAAAATCATATTCAATGTGTATAAGGACTGATTGAAAATGACGTCTTCGCACAAAATTATCCACTCTTTTGCTTAAACAGATAATTAGTGGCAAAGTTCAGTCAAAGCTAATTATTGCTAAAAACTTATTTCTATAATCATATGAACTGAATATGAAAGAGAATTCAGAGAAAAGGAGTTTTAACTTAAAGAACATTAATATTGATATCAATACAAATAGTACTGTAATTAAGAAATAAAGAATAAATGTTTAATTAAAAATAAGATAATTTGCAATCAAATTAATACTTATTTGATAATTACTATCAGATATAACCAGTATATGTAGAGCCGGAACAGTCGGTTAAATAGAAAAATATAGTATAAAAAATAATTTGTTTGATTATAGAGTCCAATGAATATAAAACAAAAATTTATTGATAAGCTATCAATGATAACAACAATTTAGTATTCTTTGTGTGTAAGTCGAAGGTATGTAATAATGTGCACCTGATATGAGTGTCAGATAGTATTGTAAAAAAAGAAGAGAAAAAATTATTTTCAATTTTATATATTTATTTAATATCATATTTAGTGCCGATAATAGAGTTGCGATTATTGGATGCGATTGAGTAGTCGTTTAAAGTCAAGGCTAATTGTGGCGTAAAAACACATACGATTGATAACATTCAAGAAACGGAATTAATTAATTAGTTGAATAGCAAAAATTTATATCCCATTCCTGTATACAGTTTAAGTGCTTTTTTATTTTCAGAGTCATATTTCGCGTTCTGTGCGCTCGGAGTACAGGAAACGAATTATGCGTTAATATTGTCGTCAAAGCCGTTAAATATTAATTATAATAACAATAAATTTTTTAACATTTTTCTCATTTCTTTTGTACATTTGAGCCAAATATATAATAAACCACTGTTTGCTTCACTTTTTTTTTGTTTTGCTTCTAATTTTTGAATTATATTAATATTTATAGAAAATTATTATTATATAATAATTAGCGAAGATTTAAGACTAGACACAAAATAAAAAACAGTTGAGAAAAGATTTGATTGATTTACACAAAAATATATATTAATTACAGTATTTAAATGGAAAGTCAGTCAACAGTTTAGTAGAGGTTTTGGTCAAAAACTAAACACAGATTTAACTGTAAGAAAAACATTAAAAAATTAAAGTTAAAGTTTTATATCACACGTAACAGACACTGTCCAGCAGTAGAAGATTATTAGCTCTTAGTTCTCATATTTAAGGCACTTCTATAGCAATATTCGGATTATTCAAAAGAAATTGCTTTTTAATACTTCTGTCAAAAAATCTATAACTTATTGCATACTAATAGTAATAATAATAATAATAATTATAATCAAAATATGGAAACCTTTAAAATTATTTATATATCATATATGTATACAAAATGTATATTTATTTATAACTCATATATGGATTGTCTGCGCCGTTGGCTTTCACTGTAACACAGATATAGATTTAGACGACGGAGAAAACAGTAGTTGCGGGTCGAATGGGGAATAGGGACCCCCGGCGAACAGGGGTGATAACGATAGACCCAAACTGTTCGGTGTGGCCGGATTGGCTCCAGGATGACCCACTGGGAACTGGAAGTGCGTTCCGTTTGTATATCTGGGACTCAGCATTAGTGGACTCAATGAGTTCCAGAACGTGAAGGCATTGGCCGGAATCATTGCGGGGGTGCTCTTGCCCAAGAAGGGTGAGGCGAACGTCACTATTGGGGTCTGAAGTGATTGTGCAAACGCATGACTGAATCGCGTCGGACTCGTCGGGATTCCTGTGATCGGTGGCGGCTTCGGCTTGAACTTGGTCATTGATTGCGAGGACTTTCCGTTCGTTAGGTTAACCGGTGAACACCCGTGCGATGAGGTCGAGCCCTCGGCCGACGCCGGCGAAGATGTTGTCGATCGGTTCAGCGGTGACGGAGATCGAGACGACGGAGACAACAGAGGTCTCAACGCTTTTAACCGTTTATTATTGGCGGCACTGGTTATAGTGGAGTCGCTGTCGGCGCCGCCTTCAGAGCTAATTGATTCCGAATCCATTTCTTTTGTCCTTTTCTTATCGTTTTTATTATTAATTCTATTATTAATGCAATTATTGTTTGAGTTATTATTAGTGGAACTGCTTTTACAGGACAGGTCTGTCGGTTCCATCGATGAGGATATGTGCTGTGCGTTTAGGTGATGATTGGGGGCTAACAGACTGGTGCCCAGATTGGAAGAGGTGGTGATTGTGGGCTGTGTGGACACATTGGCCATACTTTCCATCTTCACATGAAAGGGAACCTTATTTTCCATTTTGATTATCTCCGGGAATGCGACGAATCTGTACACGAATTTCTGACCCAGGACTTTCTTGATTATATTCTTATCGTAATAATAACGCAGCGCTCGACTCAGTTTGTCGTAGTTCATGTTGTGCTTGTTCTTTCTAAGCCCCCATAGCCGGGCCACTTCTTCTGCATTTACCAGTTTGAACTCGCCGTCTGTGTTAGTCCACGTAATTATGTTTTTGTACTATAATTACAGATAAATAGACATAAATTTTGAGTTTTGTTTCGTAAATTGCATTCCCTATTGTGTCTGCCAGTGCTCAGCCTGTGTCGGCTGCACTGCTGGTGTTTGAGCTCAATTTACCTGATTATTCAACAATAGCTCCAGCAAGAATTGCCATAACGTTATATTAGTCTCCATTCCTGTGCGGAGAGGAAAGAAAAAAAATGTAAAAATGTTTTAGTTATTGGCAGTAATATAAGTGGCGGTCATAACAGTCATAGCAATAATTCATTGCATTCTATGCATCGCATTGTAAACCAACGGAAACTAATGATAATAAGTTCGGATATGAATAGAAAAGATAATACAGAGCACTGACAGCAATAAATTAGTTGCAGAAAAAATATTTCTTGAAAAAAAAACTTAAACTACTTATGTCTGGCCATTTGGCAAACAATCCGGAGCCCACTTGAGAGGCCATCAAGAATTGGGAACTTTATTAGACTATAATTGTATATGAATTGAACGAAGAATTGATTGCGTTTAGGATTATATGAATTTTTAGATATAGAGACAAAATAGTTAATCAAAAAAAATTAATTAATGGGTTAATTAAAAAACGAGCGAAACTTTTCAAAAAGACATCAACAAGTGATCGGAATCGCGTAATCTAATCGGATCGACACATAAGTAGCACTACTAAAAAGAGGCACAAAAATCCTACACTTATTACAACTAATAAGCTATAACTCATTTGGCGTTATTGAACATTCCAGTCAGTCGTCTATCAAAATAAATTAAGCGAACGAACGGGATGTTAATCCTTAACAATTTAAATGAACATATAGTTCAACACATAAAACAGGAACAAATCGCAAAATAGTGTATCAATTGGAAGAGGAAATCCGTTTTCAGTTTACACTACTTAGTTTTCTAACATACAGTATAGCATAACATAATCACAAACCAAAAAAATATATGAAATTATTATAAAATTACACTTATTTTTTGTAAAATTATATTCATAGAGAATATAAACTTTTTTTTTACATTCAAAACCAATATTTCAGTACTACTCGTATATTAAAATATGATTCATTAAAATTAAAATATTAAAAAATGTATGAGATTTGCATAAAATGATAAAATGCCATAATTTAGTGCCAAAGATATAGATCGGACACAAATAATATCATTAATTAAATTAAATATAGAATAAGATATTTTAGATTTTTATAGCTATACTAAAGATAGAGACGAATATATATTTTGAAGACAAATAATTAGTTTAAAACAACAGCACATATGAAGCGCATTACAGAGCCGTACAGAGTGTGAGCCATAACTTGAATTTTGCTTTAGAAGGAAATTTGGACCAAAAGCCGATTTTTAACAAATAAAGCATTAAATTCAATATAAAATGAGTAATGATATGGCAGTGAATAGGAGTTGTGGGATAGGATGCAATGGAATGGTGACCTACTTCCTGGCAGGAGACTGTCGATGTATCCGATACTCGCAGGTATCGAATGGTGATCTCCATGAAGTCGTCGGAATAAAGGATAATATGCCATAAGAAAGCTCAATATATGACATACAATACACGAGCACAAGGAGTAGTAGCTATTCGTTGTTGTGGTAAACAAGTGCACTGGCTTTCGGGGCTATCGCACAATCAATTGGTTATTAACTTATTTACTATTGAGTGGCGATCACTGCTATTCAGTGTGAAATAATTCGGTGGCAATCAAACGGTTGAATCGAATTCTTAATATATTTTTTAACTAAAACTTCCTTTAATTCAAAATTCTTATCGCATTAACGCATACATCGAAACATACGAAAGGCTTGAATGAGAGAAAAGCACAGCAAAAATCAATTAAGTCTTATCGCACGAGAACTTCCTCTGGAAATACGATCGAACTTGAATTGAGAGCCGAATTGAGACTTATATTATAAAACACAGAAAAATAATTAGAGAATAATTTTGTTCCCAAAAAGTCTATGCAATATGTCTTGTGTGCACTTATAGCTATTGAAGAGGAGTTCATAAAAGTTTTAAGTGCTCTCATCGTATAATACCATAAAACAAAACAAATTATTACAAATAATAAAATAAAATTTTTCGTTAATTAATAAATATATATATAAAATAAAAGTTATTATTATAACGAAAAGAGTTGCCAACACAACAAAGCTTAGCACTGATATGTGAATCTGTGTCTTAACAGTGAATCTACTGAACAGTCAGATCGGCTGACAAATTATTTTATATATATAACTGTGAAATGAAATACTCTAATCGAAAATTCATTGTCATATTAGAAAACAATAGAAATGTATTGCAGAGGTTAGGGAAGGAGTAGACTATAAAACAGAAAAGGAGTTAAAGCGTGAGTAAAAACTTGCGCTTATTGTATATGTAGGGGAACTGTACTGAACTGTACTGCACGGCACAGATCACAATTAGGTCTCAATCTCTCTGATTTGTCGCCAAAGACACTATTAGTCGGCACTGGAATACTCGGTCATCACTCTTATTTGAAGGTTGTTGATCGGAAAGTGTGCGCACACACCACCACAACAGTGCAACAGTGCCTAAGCCAACAAACAACGGCATATTCATCTGACATATACTTCTTCTTCTTGTTGTCATTGACTGTGGATTCGCTTAAATGCTTTTCTATAACTTTGTCCCAAACAGAGCACAGGACAAGAACACAACACAACGACCACAATAGGCACAGAGAGAGAGGGAACAGAACGTCTTACTTACCTCGAATTAGTCGAGCGTACTGTGCATTACCTGTGCTCACACTAGTGGCTCAGTTGTGTCAGAGAAATGGAGAGAAAACAACGACAACTATCACAACGGCATTAATTGTATTGCTTTTAAAACACTATTCAATGCATGCAATGGTAAGCATGAGTTGGGATCGCAGTTGAGTTCGACTCTCTTAAGACAAGAACGGGTTTTCCGTCCAACCGGTGAATTGGCGAAAACGCCAGAGAAAGACAATGACATAGGCCTACTGACACACTTAGCTCATACCACAACACACATACAATGCCTCTCAATCACTACCAATGCCTCCACCACTGACTGAAGCCTTTAAACACAACAATAATTATTAGTTTCTGTCGATCTGTGTGTCTGTTTGCGAAGATTCCCTCTTTTGCCCGAATTGTTCACTCAATCGGAACTCATTGCAAGAAAAAAGAGTTTTGTCTTATTTTTCCCTTCAATTATGTAATCACTGAAAACGCTTTTTTTCCATTTGTTTTCAAATCTCAAACAAAAGATCTTTTATTCCTTCTCTTACGAGTGCCTATTGTTTTACAATATGGAAAGGTATGGAAAGATCAGCTAAAGTGGTGTTCTTGGAAAAGGAATGCATTACTAGTAGATAATGAGTGGCACAGCAATGAACTTAACGCACTCCTGGAGACAAACGTCTAAACCCTCTAAACCCCATCTCCAAACAAAATACACTCTTTTGACACTTTATGTCCGCTTTTTCACATCAGTTATAATAGTAATAGTAATACATCAGACAATTGTGTAATACTTTTTGTGTGCGATATATTACAAAACCAATTGAATACTGGGTTCGCATACAAGTCATACAACAAAAAACTTAACATCAAATTAAGGCCAAATTCCTAATTCTTAAGAGAAAAAACTTTATTTATTTTAAAGCAATTTTTTTCTTGTATGAAATAGATGTCAGACATGAATGTTGAATGTCATGAATGTCATCCTATTGTACAGTCATTGTTACACTTATTCCACAAATAAAAGTCAATAAATAGAGGACAAGACATATCCTTATACTGTAGTTCATATGCAATATGAGATTAAATAACGGAAATTCGTTATACAAATACTGTACCCGACGTACAGCTGAGTGCAAATATTTATTGTATTCAATTACCAAATGTATTATATTATATGTTTTGTCGTTATAGAGACTCACATTTATGTTCAACTAAACTAATTTCTATGAATAAACAACGAATGAAATTAGAAAATCGTAGAAAGAAATCAAATTATATGCAAACAAAGCAAAACTCGAGACAAAGATATATAGAGTAGAGAAGAGCGGAAAATATAACTCAAACTGACAGCTCATCTCTAGAAAGCTCTCGCTTTCTTCAAAACTAATGCAAAAGAAATGAAGAAAAATAGGGCTTAAATAAGGTCTGCAATGAGTGCTTGTATGCAATGGAGCGTCAATTGTTAAAAGGCTGCAAAACGGAAGTAGTCATTAAAATTGATCATTTCTGCTCTCATCTCTCACAACTCATGTCCCACCGGCTTAGCCTAAACTGGTGTCTATTGTAGCGCTGGTTAACAACCACAGGATATATGCATTAATGAACACAACAAAAAGCATAGCTAACACTATCCCAAAAATGAGCCGAAACAGTATAAACAGTATATTTAACAACAATATAATCACAATAACAATACGACGCGCTATTTCTCTAATTCCCTGCTGTCTGTCAGCTCTCTCTCTCTCTCTCTCTCTCTCTCTCTCTCTCTCTCTCTCTCTCTCTCTCGCATTAAATAGTATTTTATTTTAAAGTTGAGTTTCCTGTTGTTTGTTTGACTAAATTTCCTCGAATATGAGCTGAAAGATCGAAACAGTATTATTGACTGTATTCTGTGTTTCGCCTCTAAATAGGCTAACGGATTGTGCAAACCATAGAAAGAGTGTACAAAACATTTTATTAGGGAATAAATTGCAAATAACTCTGAATAAACTCATATGAAAATGAATTCACACATAAATATATACTAAATATTATTTTTTTGTTGCACTAATTCACTAAAAAAGTTCTGCAGTTTTTTTCTCATTATTTGTATGTTATACTGCTTTCTCATATGAGTCCTCATTTCTCTGTTTAATACAAACTCTTTTTCCTTCAGATATCAGGAAGAATTGGGCATAAAATTTATTAATCAGTTGTCATCTGACACATTGGATCAGTGGGTATAAGACTGTAATAACAAATATTTAGGTACGGAATAGAGGGCTCTCTCATTATAAAGACCACAATTTTCCTCAATCTGGCAATGAATGCAACAATTTCTCTGACGAGTGAAGAGATTATATTTATTTTTCATTTTTGATTTTCGCATTTCTGATCCACAGCATAGGCTATGCATACAATCGGAATAGTAGTTCACACATAGATTTGCCTCAATTACTACTTTTCAAGATTAGTGATCGAGTGATAACTGGAAAGGTTAGCATCAAATCACGACTCGTTTTATGCAATTATATTATTTAAAAACTACACGAAAAGCAAATTCAGAGCCAACAGAGTTAACTCTGTTCCTAACCAATCAGAGGAATGTCACCTAAATCTTGAAAATACGAAATCATAAATAAAAACAAAAGTTTTAACGATTTGTGTTATTATTATTTTTTAATCTCATTTTTTTTTTGTTCTTCATTTGTTTGGCTGCGAACACAAACGCAAATGCAATGAATGCTTATGAATATTATTATTAATAATTACCTCTAGAAGTGAATGAATGGTCCATAATCTTGATAATCACAAAACCTTTATGTTTTGTTCCCTTGTTTTGTATTGTCTTTCGCGAACTGTGTTTTGCAATTAGGAATAAATCAAAAGTACAGTTGATTTCATACGAAATGCGAATACAATATACAGTTCAGCGATAGAAGCAATGTATGAATGAATGAACCAATGAATCTGCAATATAAGAGACAGTATTATAAATTATAATCAAATAATATAATATTCAATATTGTTTTTTTGAACAGTCACTCAATAAGAGTCAGCACAAAGCCATCAAAAGCAGAATTACTTGATTTGAAATATAGGAATAAATATAATATTAATATTATGTTTGCATTAAGTCTTGATATATATGAGAGACAGAAATATTGAATATAAAAATGACCGAAACTAATTGTCAAAGGAATTATCAATAAAACAATTTATGCAAATAATTATATTTGCAAAACAAAATTATATGCAGTTCTGTCTGTTTGCAGGAATACCTTTCCTTATAGTACAGTAATATTCAAAATACCCTTATGTTTACACCACTTCATCAAACGTTTGCATAATATTGCCGATCGATTTCGCAAAAAAATTTCTTAAGTAGTGGAGAGAGAGAGAGAGAGAGAGAGAGAGAGAGAGAGAGAGAGAGAGAGAGAGAGAGAGAGAGCGAGAGAGAGAGAGAGAGAGAGCTGAGGGAATAACAAATTAATTAGGAATGTCCGGATCATATTATTATTTTATGATAATTTGGTGGTAAGGCTCCCTAACCCCTGTTTTACTCTACACCCCGATTGCCCCAAAGCCAATCTGTGCGCTCTCTTCTCTGCCAGAGAAGAGTCAGTCGCCCGGGAATGTAAGGTCAAGGACAAGCCCTTTACACCGAAAAAAAGAGTGAAGAATTTTCAGCATTCAGTGACTCCAATGCTATTTTAACTGTAACTACAAGTTGTTGACTATAAACGCAATGCAAATGCAGGCAATACTTCATCCGAAGGGAAAGGTCTCTCATCTTATCGTTTGATTTAATAGTGTTTAAGAAAAAATAAAATCTCTGTATATAAGAGCAGAAAATATATTTGAATTTTCATTACTATATCTGTTGAGCAACGACTGGCAGCCCAGCGACCGGTTCTACAAGAAATTTGTGACTAAAAAACGCTTTAAAACATCTAATTGTATGGTTTAGAGAGGAATTCACTAAATGACGGCCTTTCGTACGTCCTTCGGCTTCCGGATGCGATCCATGCAATCCTGCATTTCTCGTCCGATCGACAACAAAAACTAAGCCTAAGCCCTAACAGCGCAAACAACTATAAAACCACTAAATATTGCACTCAAAGCACAAAAAAGACTAAAAATAAGGATAAAATTGTTCGCAAAAAAAACCGAAAGAAAATTAGTTAAGATTTTATATATGTATGAAAAACACAATAAAGAAAATATTTAATTAAAAATTCAAATAACAATACAATAAAAGAGTTGAATACGAGTTCCTATGTCTGAATTGGAGGAATAAAATAAGTTATTCTTCAGAAAACGGTATTCACAACAATAAGTGCTCAGAAAAAAAAAGATTATTTAATTGATGTCAGTTTCAAATACATAGTAATAGCTTTGAACTGAGATTTTTGAATTCACAACAATTTTTCCTCTTTTGCAAAAGTTTTAGCTTAGCTTTTGAATCGATGCTAAAGACTTTTGTTGTTATATAACACAAATCCTGATAATTCTCATAATAAGCATAACTTGTTTTCGTATTGTTTTATCAGAAATGATGCCAAACATAATCAGTAATAAGAAAAGAAAAAAAAATATTGAAATGATAAGGAATACTGAAAAATATTTGCCAAACATTCTTAGAAATGCATATCAAATAAAGTTTTAAAATATATCAGTCGTTAGTATTTATACTTCTGTCAAGATATCAATGATTTAGTTTGTCTTTAATGCAAAAATAATCAAATATTTTATGCAATTATTTAATAAACATAAACACAAGAAACAAGTCGTGAGTATTCATTAGAGTTGAGGAAAATAGTCGGGAAAAGGCATTTTGGAGGCACAGAGAGAAAAACGATTATTTAACTGGCATTTCATTGCTAGTTCAGTTCAATCCATACAACTGTTCAAAACTGTGGCCAAAAGTTATTGGCATTCAGTTTCAGAGAGAAAATGTTGTCTCGAAATTCACATCACATATAATATAATACAAGTTTTCTTTCACTAACACTTCAATAGGAGTTACATAAGACATATGACCAGAAAATATCTTAAATATCGCCTCTCTATTGCAAAGTGAAGACTCCAGTCATCTAAAAGGCAACAGGAGTTTAGAGGTTTAGATGTTTAGAGCCATACGAGAGACAGAATAGAGAAGAAAATATTTGTAGTCAACATATTTTCTCTGACTATTTCATCAAATGCTTCCTTCTCTTCGACACAGAGAACAACCATTGGCTCCAATACTAAATATACAACGAGAACAACAGGATATACACAACTTGAAAAAAAAGTCGACAAAAAATATACAATTTTTTTTCAAACATACCGTTCATTAATGAGATCAAAACATAATTGCAATAATATTTAGAGCTATAGAGAAAATCTGGCTATAAATCGCTGAAAATTACGTAAACACCAAAAAAAATTATAAATAAGTTATTAAATATCGATTTTCAGCGTTTGTATGGCTAACAGAGTGCACAGAATTCGGTGAAACACTGATTAGAATATTAGTTAAGATTGCTATCGAATACACTTATAGCTCAGTAAACAGTATGTGATTATTGCATATAATGTCTGCATAAAAGACACTTTATATTAGTTTAGCGATAAATTTGTTCGCCTGTTGTTATAAGTGGTTCACAAAAAAAACTATCACTAAATTTAGTTAAATAATAATTATTACACAAAAAATAATTTATATCAAATAAAACGAAACTAACACTCTGTTTGATTAATTGTAAATAAAAATTCATTTTTAGAAAATATTTGGAATATGTTGTGTAAGTGAACCCAAAAATTTCAATTAAACTTTTCTGGAAAATTATGTAATCCATAGTCAAAAAGAGATTATGTCTTAAATCAAATGTTGTGCAAAGTATTTAGTCTTTTGAGGAAAATTCAGATTAATTACAGCATTCTATTGGAGTTTTTCAAATATATTTTTATCAATTAATGCGATAAAAAATATTTATTACTATTACTCTCGTATGCAGTAATGGCAACGAAATCGTGAATAAGAAAAAGGTGTTTAGACTTTAAGGCATAGGTAGAGGCATAGCATAGCATAGCATAAGCCTTATTATGGCATAGCATAGCCTAAGCATAGCCTAAGCATAGGCTAAGCATAGCTCAGAATTTTTAGGATCAATGTTAAAATCAATAAGAATTAGTGCGAATCGTAATCGTGTGAAATCAAACAGAAAAAGTGTTGAACTAATTGTTTGAATTATGTTTATAATTAATGCCCAAAAAAGACTATAACGACAGTAAAAGCCAATCAAATCTAAATTAAGTTTACTTTTCATAACGATTATAATGAATCAAAAACAATGCGGACAATAGGGTTGGAAAAGTACGGACAAGTTCTGTGGTCTTTAAATAGTGTTATACATAAGACATATACGGTTTCAGTGTTTGTTAACAAAAGTGATAATAATTAGTAGAAAAGGCTTTTAATTGAATTATAAAATCAATTGTATAACAGAATAACGACTCACTTGTATAGTCTGTTTGTATCACTTGTTGCACAATATCTATACAAACGCTTAATTCAATTCACTTTTTTCTGTAAACTTCTCGTCTGTATTGTAGTCTTGTCTTCAAATTCAATGTCTTATTCTTAATAATGTCTTCACTGATGAGTTAACACAAGTTTCAAATAATAATAACAATTAGAAAAAAAATATAATTAAATTTGATTAATGTTTTTGATATAATATTTATATATATATTCTTCTCATCTCTTAATTAAAGTGATTGTCTTATTAATGGCAAACATTATGTGTCACACACTGTAAGCGCACATACAGTATAATAGTTATTAAAGAGTCAGATAAACTGATTGTGCGATTCAGTACAGAATAGAAAAGTTATGAATGCATTCAGAAATCCATTATTGCATTCAATGAATGCAAAAAACAAACAAATAATATAAAAATTATTTATCTATAAAAATATTATTCACTGTTTTAGTTAGAGATGAGAAACAGTGAGGAGTGCTGTGAAAGATATCAGTGCTGTGTAGAGTGAGAGAGACCAAGAATTACATTACATTAACATTTTTTTCTGCTCAATAGCAAAGCCCATACAAAACATATCCGGTTTATTGAGAAGAGCGATGAGATCACTCCATACACACAGCACTGTAACAGTATTTCTCATTTTTGGCTCCTTTTGCACATAACAAACGCTCGGCTCTGACTACTAGTATGCCTGCCCATAAAAGATGGATGTGCTTAGAGCACCAATACTCCGCTCTGCCAATACCACTCTAATGGTGAACATTAAACTCAATTAGGCATAAGATTATATTGTGAACAGTCAACAGGAAAAGTTGCCAATGCCATTCCAAATAGCACACTGGTAGTCGATAATGTAGCTATGCTACCAGATCTGGCAGAATAAGCCCGTCCTTCCTCTCATAGCATACAATACCTGCATCTCATATACCTTATACCAAATTCAATGCGAGTTCTGATCTCTTGGATGCGGAGAGTTATTTGCCCAACGAATACATACAACTTGTTTTTCCAGGTAATAGCATAGCATACCTGTGCGCCCAGAGCTTCGTATTGCGAGGAATGCCTAGTCTGGCGTACATACAATCAAATGGCAACTGTCAGGTGTAATGTGTATAATGTGTTTCTCCCAAAGCCTCCGAACAAACACCACTTTTTCTGCACAATTCTCAGCACAATCTTAAGTCTCTCTCTCCCTCTCCGATAGCTTAGCCTCGAAGGCAAATAAGTTTTTATTATTAATTCAATTGGCTTTACATTGAAATCCTTTGGCATTTGATTATTATCGCTGCGCACATAAAAGTCTCCCCTTTTTCTCAATTCAATTAAATTTATTTTTCGTCTCATTCTTATGTAATCAAGTGATGCATAGATTGTAAGCGTCTTATCAGAAAATAAGTTACTTTTCCTCAAAGAAATGAAAAATTTATTAATAGATGACTTTTTTTTCGAACCATTTTATGCAATAAAACACAAAAATATTTTAAAAAAATATAGATATAATGAATTGATTTATGATTTGTTTGCAAATTAACCTCAATTTAAATAATTTATTAAAAATATTTTTTTTTAATGCATTCAATATTTCAGTTAACGAAATGTTTATTTATTTATTTATATTATTTTTTTTTATTAAATTTTAATAAATAGTAATCAATAGTCTATACTGTTTTGTAATTTATATACTGTTTTGCGTCAAAATATAATTCAATTTTTTTTTCTTTAGCAATAATTTACTAATAATACAAATACTGGTCAATAGAACAGAGATTTTATATAAAGTCAAAAAAAAAGAGAAAAAAATTTAGTAAATAAGTAAAAAACTGCCAAAAACTATGCGAAAAACGACTTAAAACTGAAGAAAATGTTAGAATTGTTGTACTATTCATGCGATCGAACAAAAAGGAAAATACTTTTAATATATTCTCAAAAAATACTCATATTTTTGAAGCGATTTAAATAATTTTTGTCATTAATAAGCGATTGAAAGCCAAAGTCGTCGATCGATCAGTCATATGGCAGACCCTGACTGTAGAGCACCCCTAATACGAGTCCTAATCCTCCCATTCGTCTTCATCCGAATCCTTTTCGTCGTCGTCTGAATCCTCTTCGTCTGTCTTATGTATAGCTCTCGACCTTTCGTGCAGAGCCCGGGCCAAAGCACTGGCCAGACCTCCCGCTTCTGAGGCGTCCTTCTGCTCCGGTTTGCGCGCATTCACCTCCACTGAGCGCAGACCCACGCCCTGTCGTATTTGATTCATCAGTACATTCCTCGGGTCGTCGTTCGACGTATTGCTCTTAACAGACTCGGAGTCCTGATCCACGTGATGCAGTTGCCTCCCTTTCCTTATCTGGTCCATTAGCGCAGACCTAGTGTCTGACACTTGCGGTAGACTCGATGGCGCACCCGATGGCATCGGCGGTGGACTTGAAACAGGCAAAGGAGGCGGTGGGGGCGGACCGCCAAGTGAAGGCATCGGCGGAGGCGGTGGTGGTGGCGGTGCAGTGCTGGGCATTGGAGGCGGCGGTGGAGGAGGAGGAGGCGGAGGAGCTCCCGACGGAGGCATTGTTGGAACCGGCGGTGCAGTGAGTTTGTGCGGCGACCGACTCGGTGGGGGAGGAGGTTGTGATGGAATGGATGTGTGAGTTGGCGGCGATGGCACCGACCAAGAGCTGACTGGAGGTGCGCCGGGCAGAGAGGGCGGGGGCCGTTTCACCTCTTGTATGGCCGCCTGAATGCCGCCGTGTTTTTCAATGAAGTCATAGATGAAATTTCTGGTCTCGTTGTCCGTCAGCTGTTCCTGTGATATGCCGGCCTCTTCGAAGAACTTGAGTAGATTCGGGTCCACGTTCTCTAAGTCGAAGCCTGTGTTGGGATTCCATCCAATGTGTTGGATGTGCTGGAAGTTGCTGGGAGCCCCGATGTCTTCCTTAGTCAGCCGGGACTTTCCTTTGCCTTTCTTTCCTTTCTTTGCCTGACTTTGAGTTTGCAATGAACTCAAAGACTGGGAACGAGTGTTCGTCGGCACTGGAAGTCAAGTGAAGGCAAAACAAAAATCAATTAAATATCAATTAATTATATTTTTTAAACAAAAACGTATTGAAAATGAGTATAAATTACCCGAAAGACTGACTCCTGCGTGTGTCGGCTGAGGGGTCTGTTGCTGTGATTGCAGTCTTCTCTCTAATAGAGTGTAATTAAGAAACAATAGAAAGAGTTTATTGAATGAGAGAAAAAAAAGTAAACGTTTTGTCACACAATTCGAGCGTAAAAACTGAAACATTGATTCAGCGATGACTTCAAAGAAAGCCAAAAAACTCACTCTTTATTTGACAGAAAAATAAAAGAAAGAATAACTCGCTTTTGAGGTCTCATTCATTTGCATATTCAACACATTATTGCAATTATTTATTAGTCTTCTGTTTAGTATTTAATCATTTATTGAACAGAGCTTTGAATTCAATTTGAATACAAATAATTTCTTACATCAATGAGTATTCAATGATCAGATGTGGTAATGAATGCGAATGAATGTTGAATTAAAAACTCATTTAAATACAGAACTAATGGCTATTGAACTCGAATTTTGTTTCTATTATTTTATGTAATATATTATTATTTATATTGCCTTTACTTCAAAGAAGTTTGAAAACAAACAAACATTTCTACGAAAACAAATAGGCTTTCGAACCGTTGAACTCAAATATGAAGACAAGATCTTTCTTAGTATGAACTTGGACAGTCGCCAAACATAATCAATTCTATTCAAGAGTAATCTATTAAAAGTGTTCAAATCATTTGACCAAAAATCATATTCTGGTTCGAATTTTAGGATAATTTCAATGATTGTGAGAACTAGAATCTAAAGCTTCCAATAGTATGTGGGTCACAGAATAATTGAGCTCAGCTGTTCCCCGGGTAGGAATATATTCTAAATATATTGAATAGTAATTGAGTTTTGGGTAATTTTGGAAATTATTGTCTGAAATATACATTGGATTTAATCTATAGTTTCAGTTGTGGTTGTCCTGAGTTTGGGGCAAAATATCATTTTATAGCCAACGGTTTGGTATGCTTTGAACTGAGCTTAAAGTTCAGATAATCTGAATCCGATTCTAATTGAAACAAAACGCCTGAATCGGAGATCTAATGATGTCTTTCTTATAATAGATTAAAAAATACTTTATATAAGTCTTACATAAAATAAAATTATTATAAATTACTTTTTAGATACGAATCGATAGCACTTATACTAAACTAAGAGACGATTAACGAGAAAAAGGGGACAAAAACTATTTGAATAAAAACAAGTAAAAAGAGGTTTCGATTGAGAACTTGACTCACATTCTATCGCCGCTAACGAGTAATTTAGTCTACATTTCACTTAAAAACAGTGAAATATTTTTCATTAACTTTGAAAAACGTTTTCAAAATCGATGGAGTGTTGAGACAGAGAAAAAATGACATTCATTTCAAAGATAATGAAATATTCTTTCAACAGGTAATGACTTAACAACAAAGTTATGAAATATTGTATAAAATACTTGTTTTTCACTTCAATTAAACATTTCTATGATTTGAACACAAATGCAATGCAAGAGAAATATTAAGCTTTGAATTACATAATTAAAAATGGAATGGAATGGAAAACTTTATTTAGACTGAGAATCAGCTTAACATTACATTAATGTCATTCTTAACGTGAACT